>WBNM01007187.1:18895-33099 GCA_013399055.1 Ramphastos sulfuratus
ACCCAGGTGCAGGACCTTACACTTGGCCTTGTTGAATGTCCTGAGGTTGGCCTGGGCACAGCTCTGCAGCCTGTGCAGGTCCCTCTGGATGGATCCCTGCCCTCTAGCAAGTGACTGTGCCACACAGCTTGGTGCCAGCTGCAGACCTGCTGAGGCTGCACTGATTCCTCTGCAGATGTAATGCTATAGCAGGATGGACATTTCCATCCACCTGTTTCTCTTACAGGTTAATTCTCAAAGCACTTCCCGTTTATTTCAGCTCTTAGGCAGACTCCTCAGGTAGCCTTTGAACATCTTGGAAGCCTTAATACATTTTTTTTTTCAATTTAATAAATGTTAAGGATGAATATTAAGATTCTGAAACAAGAAGTAAGTGCAAAATTGAAATTTAAACTTGTAAAATGTTTGGGAGATTTCTGTTATGTTCTTGAGTGTCTTCTCTTGGCGTTACAGCTGCTGAATTGGTCAACAGATGGCAACATAGCACTAGGCAAAGAATGTGTGTCAGGATCACTGTGCGAACAGAAGTGGTGCAAGGGAGGCACTGCAGAGCATCGGGCAGGTCATTAACAAATTTAGTACAAACCAAAGGAAAAGTAGGAGTGGCAAGTATGAGAAATAGTTAAGTTAAACCTTGTGGTAGCCTTGGGTAAAGCAATGCTTATGAGTCCTCACATCCCTTACAATTTGCCAGCCATGCCAGGCACCAGCCAGGGGAGAAATGCAAAAGCAAATAAGTAAATGCAAAGGAGATGGGAAACTTGCTTACAGCATGAAGAAAGAGACATGCCTGGAGTTCACTCTGTCTTTAAAGGGCTGTAGTCAAGTCTGTTTCAAGTCGAGCTACCTGTTGTCTTCCCTGTGTAAACAGGCAGCAGCATGGCACACTCACCCCAGCAGAAGTAAAACAGTGTCCTCCACAGTCACCCAAAAGCAGCAGGGGGTGCTTTGTGCAATGATTGGTTTACTAAATCATTGATTGAACCTTTAGGCAGTGAGTTGTAACTCTTTGCTTTCAAACTGGTAAGGATAGAAGTATTGAGGTTAGGTATTGGGTTCAGTGTTGGGCACCTTGCAGAATCACAGCATTGACCAGGTTGGGAAAGACCTCTGGGATCATCCAGTCCAACCTCTCACCTAACCCTTCCAGTTAACTAACCCATGGCACTGAGTGCCTCATGCAGCCTCCTCTTAAACACCTCCAGGGATGGGCACTCCACCACCTCCCTGGGCAGCCCATTCCAATGCCAATCACTCTTCCTGCAGAGAACTTCTTCCTANGTGGTTCTATGATTCTGTATTGTGTGAATATGTTGGATTTTAGTTGCCTTTTGCTAGAAAGGGTCTAGGACAAATCCAAATTGCCCTGAAAGAAGGATGTCTGTCAACAGCACTTCAAGCTGCACACCTTTGTGTGGTTGCTAAAGCTCTGATCCAAGTCAGTGCTCGTTTTTGCTTACATTTCTCCTCATTTGAATGCACAGCTGGCTGCATGCTGAGGACTGAATTTCATGCTGATAGAAACAAGGTTATTTTTTATGTCCCAGCTATGTTGAAGCTTGCAGCAACACAAACCAGTGGTGTTTTGATAAGGCTGAGAGGAAAGTTGTTGCTGTTTCAACAGTGATTCTGACACTGCACTTTTCTCAGTGAAGTCAGCAGTGTATCTATAAAGCTTTGGAGAATGTGCTAAATTCCTCTCTTCAGAGGAAAAAAAAAATACTTACATAGCTAAAAATGTGATGAAGCTCAAACATTTCCTCTCAAAGACAGCAAAAATCAAAGAGAAATTACTGCAGAATTTGTTTTCTAGCTCTGTCTCTCAAAAGGAACAAAAGAGCAGCTGTACTGCACAGACCAAATGTCTGCTCTGTCTCTGGCATTGGCCAAAAATTAATGCTTTGGGAAGAATATAAGATGAGAGTGAGCATGGCTGAAGAAGCCCTCCAGAACAATCCAAAAGATGACAGTCAAAAACAACAGGAGACAGCAATTGTCTTTGTGCATAAATGCACTCAGGTGATGTGAAAAAAATAGGCAGCTAAAGCTGTGTAGTGCAAGCAGAGTCCTGGGAGAAATTATTGCTTGCCTCTGAGTCACTGTTGTACAGGTGCAGAAATATTTACTGAAACAGAAAACTCAGGTCTTAGAATCACAGCATGGTTTAGGTTGGAAAGGAGCTCAATGCTCAGCCAGTTCCAACCCCCCTGTGCCATAGGCAGGGACACCTCCCACTGGAAAAGGTTGCTCAGGGGCTCATCCAGCCTGGTCTTTGCTCATGTTGGGTGCTTCTGTGCTCCACAACCTCCCTGGAGGTGTTCAAGGCCAGGTTGGATGAGCCCCTGCGTGACCTGTACTAGTGGGAGGTGTCCCTGCCTGTGGCAGGGGGTTGGAACTGGATGATCTTTGAGGTCCCTTCCAACCTTCCCATTCTATGATTCTATGACTCAGTGACCTGCACAGCAGCTGAGGGGAAGGCTGTGGACATTGCCTGCCTGGACTTCAGTAAAGCCTTTGACGCCATCTGCCACAGCATTCTGCTTGGGACACTTTCAGCCTGTAGCACAGCCAGGTGGGCTGTTTGCTGGGCTAAAAGCTGGCTGGGTGGCTGTGCCCAAAGGGTTGGCATAAATGGAGTCAAATCCAGCTGGTGGCTGCTGGTGAGCAGTGCCCCCGGGGCTCAGTACCGCAGCCACTTCTGCTTAGCGTTTTTAGCACTGATTGGGAGGAGGGGGTCGAGCACACCCTCAGTGAGTTTGCAGACCACGCTCAGCTGAGCAGAGTGTTGATCTGATTCAGGGTGGGAAGGCTCTGCAGAGAGGTCTGGACAGGTTAAATTGATGGGCTGAGGCCAATGGGATGAAGGTTAACAAGACCAAGGGCCAGGTCCTGCACTTGGGTCACAACAACCCCAAGCAGTGCTACAGGCTTGGGGCAGAGTGGCTGGAAAGGAGCTGGGGGGGCTGGTTGGCAGCCAGCTGACATGAGCCAGCAGTGTGCCCAGGTGGGCAGCCAGGCCAGTGGCATCCTGGCCTGTGTCAAAACCAGTGTGTCCAGCAGGAGCAGGGAAGGGATGGTGCCTTTGTACTCAGCCCTGGTGAGGCTGCTGCTTGAGTTCTGTGTTCAGTTGTGAGTGCCACGGTATAGGAAGGACATTGAGGTCCTGGAGCATGTCCAGAGAAGAGCAGCAAGGGTGCTCAGGGCTTCGGAGGGTGTCATGGGAGGAGCAGCTTGAGGGAGCTGGGGTTGTTCACTCTGGAGAAGGCTAAGGGGAGATCTTCCTGCTCCCTACAACTACCTGAAAGGAGGCTGCAGAGAGGCCACTCTTGGTCTGTCCTCACAAGCAATTAGCAGTAGGGCAAGAGGAAATGGGCCTAAGTGTGCCAAAGGGAGGTTTAGATTGGGCATTAGGAAAAATTTCTTTCCTGGAGGAGTGGTGAGGCATTGGAATAGGCTGCCCAGGGGTGATGGAGTTGCCATCTCTGGAGGTGTTCAAGAAGCTGTAGATGTGGCACTGCAGGGCACAGTTTAGGGTTGTGGTAGTTGGGTTGTGATTGGACTCAATGATCTTAATTTGTTTTTTTCCCAACTTTAATGATTGTTTTATTCAGTGAGGAGGCAGGACTTGTCCTGTGAGAAAGTCACACTGATTTACTCACCCATCCTTACTTTAACAGTCACCTGTAGCCTGTCTAAAGTCTGTTCTCTCAGCTTCTCACTCCTTGTTTTGGAGCATTCCTATGTGTGACTCTTTCATTGTGATGACCTGAACAGTTGCTCTCAGTTCTATAACTAATGAGTCAAAAAATAAAGTTGAAGGTCTGGGACTTTTAAAGGTAATAATACAATTAATGACTGCTGATTTTTAATGAGCTAAGGATCTGCTAATTTTAAAAACAACTGGGTTTACACTGGGAGCATAAATCTGGTTGTATTACAGGTCCCAGTGATTTAGCACTGTTCCAGAGCTGCAGTTCTAATACATGTTTCCCTTTCTGTAATTGCTCAAATGGCAGAGTGAGCATGGATTAAGGAGGTGTCTTCTCTTAAGATGAAGCAGTTAGCTAAATCTATGTTTAATATCTTGGGCTCAGTCCTGAATAAATTTTCAGCAGACATAAATTATGCTGTGCTTGCCTGCATTTATTTATATGATAACAGTGTTCTTGGTAAAATTAGTTCACACGCAGTGCCAGTTTGCTTTGTTCAGATGCCTACAGGATTAGATGGAGGTAGTAAAAGTGCTGCAAAGGCAGGAGCTTAAATACAGAACTCTGAAAGGCTCCCCCTAAGAGGCTCAGATGTCCTGATGCCTTTTGTGGAAACGCAGTGGTAAATGAACACTGCAGGTAACTTCACAGTCAGCAGCTGGAAAATGCTTGGACTTTGTTGGGATCCATCCCTAAGGTCATGGTTTCCCCTTGTCCAGAAGAAACCAGGAGCCATTTGACAAGCCCTTGCAAACTCTGTAGCCCCTCTGAGGAACATGCAAGTGCAATCCCTGTTCCCTCAGGGCTGGCTTTCAGTCCAGCCTGTCTTATGAGCTGCCCTGGGTTCAGTCCCTGATCAGGTTCTGCTCACGTAATGGTGAATTGGCTGTGAGAATTAAGGAGGCAGGAGTTATCAAATCTGTAGTTATTTTACTTCCCCAAAGCCCTGCCCACAAACTCTATACAAATTAGTTAGATTGGGTTCAAATTTGTTGGGGAAGATCTTCACAGAGATGCTTATAGNTGGGCTCTATCTATATCTATCCATTTGCTCTCCCCCGTTCAAGCCCGCGGGGGTGGGCTAAGGAACTTGGCTCCTACTTCTTTCCACATTCCAAACCCTGGAGCCAGAGGTGGGGAGGAGCAAAACAGTTTTGTGCCCATTCAAACCTGCAGTGGGGCAGGGACTTGGCTGTGCCCTGCCACACATGGTGAGCAGGCTCTGAGAAGATCCCTTCCCATGGCCACCTCTGTGCTGCTTCCACAGCACCACTTTATCACACACAGCTTCTAGCCTGGGCCTACACCAGCTGTGGTTCAGATGTTCTAATGTCCTCGTGATTCATTGACTGGGTCAGAATAGGTGGAGCAGAAAGCTTTCAGCACTTTAAAGCATGTCATTAAGGAACACTGCTCTGTGCAGAGGGCTGATGAGCTGTGGTGTAACCAGCAAGCGAGCCTGGGACATGATAAAAAGCCTGTGTAGCTGTGGGGCTTGTCAGGATGAGCTGCACTACAGCACTTAGAAAGCTGCAGGGCTTTGGGATGAGGTGTTTAGGCGGTTCCAGCCTTCCTAGGAAATGCTTCTTAAGTTTTCCAGGGCCATGTGAGAATGTTCTAAAGTAACAGATTGTGCTTTACTTCTCCCACCTCTAATACAGAGGATGCCTTTAAATGTTTGCACACAAAAGTGGTTGTCCACATGAATTTCTGATTTAGTGACCTTACAGGATTTTGACCACAGGACCCTGACATTCTCTCAGCTGTTCCCACAGGAGTAGCTGAGTGAAGAATTCCTACGGTTAAATTCAGCACCAATATGAGTTCTTTAACCAGATTCCTAAACTCAAGTCTTTTATTATCATGTCTTATTTTATTTTAATTTAATTTTATTTTATTTTCATATAATCACAGAATGTCAGGGGCTGAAAGGGACTGCCAAAGCTCATCTGGTCCAGCCCCCTGCCAAAGCAGCAACACCCAGAGCAGATCACACTGGAACACATCCAGACAGTTCTTGAATATCTCCAGAGAGGGAGACAATTGTAGACTGTAAAATTTTATTTTACTTTATTTTGTTTTGTTTTGTTTTGTTTCGTTTTGGCGTATTTTGTTTTATTTCCTTTTATTTTGTTTTATTTAATTTTTTATTTTATTTCCATTCCTGTCAGCTAAATTGCATTGAAAGAAACCACTTTCTTAGAAGTAAAATATCATTAAGGTAGACAACACTGTTGCTAGTATGAAAAGAGTGCCCCACTCTTCCTCGCATCATAGAATCACAGAATGGCTGGGCTGGAAGGGACCTCCAAAGGTCACCCAATCCAACCCACCCCCCCCTTGCAGTCAGCAGGGACATCCTTAACTAGATCAGGTTGCCCAGGGCCCTGTGGAGCCTTACCTTGAACATCTGCAGGGATGGAGCTTCAACCACCTCCCTGGGCAACCTGTCCCAGTGTTCCACTGCCCTCATATTAGTAACCTGTTGCTAACACCCAATCTAAACCTGCTCTGCTCTAGCTGGAAGCCATTGCCCCTTGCCTGTCACCACAGGCTTTTGTAAACTGTGTCTCTCCATCTTTCTTGTAAGCCCCCTTCAGGCACTGGCAGGCTGCTATTAGGTCTCCTGGAGCTTTCTCCTCTCCAGGCTGAACAGCCCTCAGCCTGCCTGTCCTTGCAGCAGAGGTGCTGCAACCCCCTGATGCCTTTCTGCTATTCAGGAGCAGCTATCCCCCTTTTTGTAATTTGCCACTGACTTTTAAAACCATTGTTGTGCTGTGCTCTGTTCTGAAGTTAATGAAGTGCCCACTTCAGCTTAATATGTTCCAACCCTCACCACTTTAAACCTCTCAAAGGACAGTGAAGTCCTCCCAGGGTGACAATGAAGGAGAAAAAGGATCCTGTACCTGGTAACACAGTGAGATTGCTCTGTGTGCCCCGGGGGTGTGTGCTGGATCTGCCTGAGCATCTGTAGCTCAGCAGCACATCCTGTTTCTGCACTGTGGCACCCTGTGAATCAGTGTGATGGATGAGTGGGAATGCAGCCCTCGTTTTGGACAGCGATTTATGCCCCATGAGAAAGTCTTCAGGCCAGGCTGGATGTGGCTCTGGGCAACCTGATCTAGTGGAAAATGTCCCTACCCGTAGCAGGGGGGGTGGAGGCTGGAGCCAGGCTCTGCTGGGTGATGCCCAGTGCCAGCACAAGTGTGGAAGCTGAGCCATAGGAAGCTCCATGGAAACATGAGGAGGATTTTCTTCCCTGTGAGGGTGACAGAGCCCTGGCACAGGCTGCCCAGAGGAATGTCTCCCTCTGTGGAGATATTCAAACCCCACCTGGATGTGTTCCTGTGTGATCTGGTCTAGGAGATCCTGCTCTGGCAGGGGGGTTGGACTGGCTGAGCTTTGGAGGTCCCTTTCAACTCCTAACATGCTTCTGTGATTGGTTAGGGACATGCTGAATGAAGGCTCAGGTAACACTTGCATTGTAGCCTGAAAAGTGCACGTGCACAAAGGAGTTTTCAAGTACACTTGTGTCCAAACAGATAAACCACTGTCCTGGGTGTGGTAGCACATGTGAGTATGACCAGGTACATCTAGGGGTGTGACCTTCATTTCACTTGGATATCATTGTAATTAGTATTGATTGCATATGTGGAGCATCTGTGCTGGTTTGAGGCTAATTGGGATATTTTAATGAGAAAATTTAGATGCTAGGCTGTGAAAAGCAAACAGTGCTGATGTCTGCTGCACTCAGAGGCTTGCTGAGAGGTATAAGAACAAGGACACAAACACAGATAACACAGAGAGAGTCTTGTTCTCCATAGCTGCTGTGTGTCTGCTGCTCTCTGCTGTGTAACCCAACTCCCCACTCTGCTTCTAACCCCTCTTGCCCATCCTCCAAACTCACCTTGCACCTAAGCCAGACCCTGGGGTAAGGCAGAGGGGTGGGCAGAAGGTGGAAGGGTGGTTGGGAGCCCCTCCTGGGGACTCTGATTGCTGGCAGGGGAATTGTGTTTCTGTATTGCCTTTAACTTGTCTATCTCTGTAACTGTTCCTGTCTGTTGTGTGTATCTCTGCTTGTACATTGTGCTGAGCTGTGAATGGAGCTTCAGTCCTTAACTGCCAGCTGCCTGAGTCTGCTCTGGGGGATTTTACAAAGAGTGGGGGGCAGGGAACTCCCAACCCATCACACCCTGCCTTTTGCAAGGGACCAGCAGTTAGCAGATCTCTCTTGTTTAGAGCCTCATTAATAACTCTCCTGGTTATGGCTGTTGGAACAGTTTTCACTCACTTCTATAATGCTTTGAGCTAAACCTTGTTTCCTGAATTTCCTTACAGAATTATTATGTGAAACAGTGTCAAAAGTTTTGTTGAAACCAAAGTAAGTGACAGCCAGTTGGTTTTCATTGTTGTGGACCCTTTCACCTGCCTTACAAGCACAGTTAGACTGACCTCTCATTTGTTCACAGGAGAAAAAATTTCATGTTGGCTGCTTACCTTTCTTCCCATGTTTTAAAATTTTAATTTCTCCCCCCCATTTTTTCTCAGTGTGTAGAATTTTAGTTCCCTCTCTGTAATAAAAGGCATACAAATGCTATCTGGTGGACACAGCATCTTTGAGAACTTCTCTGTGACAATGAGTAGTAATTCTGAGGTCCCTCCCAGCTCTGGAAGCTGGAAGCTCAGGAGGACATCAGCCTGCTGAAGTGGGTGCAGAGGAGAGCCACAGAAATGATGAGGCCTGGAGCAGCTCTGCTGCAAGGGCAGGTTGAGGGAGCTGGAGCATGGAGAAGAGGAGGCTCTGGGGAGACCTAACAGCAGGCTGCCAGTGCCTGAAGGGAGGCTACAAGAGGGCAGTTTTCTGTATGCAGTGAGAATAGCATCAAGGGACAAACAATGTCACCTGAACACAGCCCAGCCTCTCCTGCAAGGGCAGGCTGAGGGAGCTGTGCTTTTCCAGCTCGCAGAAGAGAAGGCTCCAGGCAGACCTGATAGCAGCTTTGCAGTACCTGAAGGGGCTCATGAGAAGGCTGTTTGCAAAGGCCTGCAGTGATAGGGTGAGGGACAATGGTTTGAAATTAGAGAAGAGCAGATTTAAATTGGATGCTAGGAGTAAGTTCTTTAGCATGGAGGGGGGAACACTGCAACAGGTTCCCCAGGGAGGTAGTTGAGACTCCATCCCTGGAGATATTCGAGGTCAGGCTTGTCAAGGCTCTCAACAACTTGCTCTGGAGGGTGGCTCTGCTCACTGTGTGAGGCTTGGGCTAGGTGACCTTTGGATGTCCCTTCCAACCCAAACCATTCCATGACCATAGGATTTTGTAGTGTGAATTCCCATCCTTAGGTCCTGGCTGAAGCAAGTTACTCTCATACCAGAATCCACTGCTCAGCTATTGAAATAAATCTCCTGGAGCTGTGGGGGTGAGGAGGGGATAATATGCCTGGAGAAGGAAATGAGGCTGTTACCTGTGCTTTGCTCTGCAATGCTCAGTTAACTATGGCTGGAGTTTTCTGACCTTAGCATCCCATGTCAGTGCAGAACTGAAGAGTGGTTGTTGTAAAGGAGACCTGAGGAACAGCTAATGCAGAACTATTGTAAACTAGAAAGTACTGTTATAAGCTATTAACAGCTATAACAGCTATGGGAGAACTGTTATAAACTAGAAAGTAACTCATTTCAAAAAACAAAGCCTGGGCTTCATTTTGTAGTGTGGCTTGCAATTATTAAAAAAAAAAAAAAAAAGTATTTAATTTTAAAGTTGTCTTCAAAAAGTAACTTGGAATAACTCTGCTATCTTCCCTTTCTTTTTTTCCTCCCAATCTCCTGCAGCTCTCAGACAGCTGTATCATGGATTACTATGACAAGTACAAGCACAGGATGGATGAGCTGGAAGCCTTTAATATGGTAAAAGTTTTAAGATGAAAACCTTGTCTGTAAGTGCTAGCCTGTAGCAAAGCCCTGGTAAGTTTTACACAGAGCTGGACTGCCTTGCTCTCTGCTATGCAGTCTCAAACCCAAAGCAGCTCCCCCCTCCACATTTTGGAGAGTATCCTGTTCCCAAACTATATTAAGTGTCAGTAAAATAATAAAGTGAACATATGGAGGATTCTTTTTTTACTAGAGTGACTATTACACTGGAAAATGAAATATCAGTCTCCTTTTAAACCCAGACTGGTCTCCATGCAGCTACTTAATAAAAATTCTTGTTATTAAAATTCATTATTTCCCTCTTTCACCTTGTGCTGCTTCACAGGCTATCAGTTTCTTGTTGGACAGTGTCTTGAAACCGACTAAATAACATCATTTCCTCTCTTTATGGCATTCCATGTAGTTTTGATCATAGAATCATAGAATGGGAAGGTTGGAAGGGACCTCAAAGATCATCCAGCTCCAACCCCCTGCCATAGGCAGGGACACCTCCCACTAGTACAGGTTGCTCAAAGCCTCATCCAACCTGGCCTTGAACAGCTCCAGGGAGGTTGTGGGGCACAGAGGCACCCAACATGATCAAAGATCAAAGATCATGTTGGGTAATTCTGTGCTGCACAACCNCTTAAACACAATCTGTTTTGAAGATGTCCATCCCAGAGGGAAGATTGCCAAGGTACCATTTGTGCAGTGAGACCACCAGGCAATGATTGACCTTCCTGGAATTTGCAGTGCAAGTGTAGCCATTTGGAAGTGTCCTGTTTCTCTTTCCCAAGTCCATTACAGCATCTGATCCTCCTTTCAGCTGAAAGTTGTTCTGGCTCCCTGCATAGAAGCTTTGATACTCCTGGATCGCCTTTGCTACCTCAAGGAGCAGGTATTTTTGCATTACATTTTATCACCCCTAAAGGCTACATCAGTGAGACTATTTCAGACCATTTATTGCTGTGCAGGCCAGAAGGCTCTGCTGCAGAGTTATTATTCTCATCATATCTGCTAAAGTGTAAACATCCATTCCATTTAGCATAAGCATATGCCAGGCAGATGCTTTGGTTTTCAGCAAAGCAGCAATGGCAGAGTTGATGTTCCTTTAATTGTGGGGTAATTGCCAGTCAATAGACAGTAGAAAATAATTAAATATGCAGCAAATCTCATTTTATGCCACATGTTGTTAGGTTAAAATCAGTATTGTAAGTGCCAAACAGGCATTGTGCTGTACAAGTGTGATGCTTCCAACCTGTAGGTGTTAGAATGTGGAACTCAAGAAGTTTTTGAGTTAGGTCCAAAATCTTTATGACTTTAGAATCACAGAATCATTGAATTGCCAAGGCTGGAAGGCACCACAAGGATCCTCCAGCTCCAACCCCCCTGCCATGGGCAGGGACACCTCACACTGGATCAGGTTGCTCAGAGCCACAACCAGCCTGGCATTAAAAATGACCTTTAAACACATCCAGGGTGGGTGACTCAACCACCTCCCTGGGCAGCCTGTGCCAGGCTCTCACCACCCTCATGCTGAACAACTCCTTCCTAACATCCAATCTCAATCTGCCCACTGCTACTTTTGCTCCATTCCCCCCAGCCCTATCACTGCCTGACACACTAAAAAGTCCCTACCCAGCTCTCTTTTATATATATATATATATAAAACTTTCCCCATCTTTCTTTTAGGTCCATTCAGATATTGGGAGGCCACAATAAGGACTCCTTGGAGGCTTCTCCTTCTTTTATTGTTTCTGAACTAAATCACTGATGAGGGAGGGTGAACTTTCTTCCAACTACACCAAGCAGCTGAGGATTATTTGACTAACATACAGCATCCCAAGCACAGACCTGGGATGTAATTAAGCAAATGCTTCCACATTTACTTCATAATGATTTAAGTTACAGCATTTCTTCTAATACTAATTCTGAGCTTGGTCTGTTTGACTCAGAAGCAGCAGTGGCACTTTCTCTGCACCAGTAAACTCTTTTTTTATTGGATAAATAATAATTTGCCAAGAAGAAATGGTAGCATCTTCCTGATTCTGCTCTGGGCCACACTCAAAATCAAATGTAAAAATAAAGATGAAGCCTATTCATGTGAATAGCTCTGAGCTTCCACCACAAGCCTTTTTTTATTTAGCAGCTTATAGAATCATAGAATGGGAAGGTTNTTTTATCCTAAGTACAAACCCATTTTAGTCTTGGAGCAACTGAGCTGCAGTAAATGAGTGCTTTTGTTCTGACAGGCAATTGGAAACATTTAAATAATGATGTCTTTTCCCAGATGCCAAGGAGTTCTAAATCACAGGGAGGTCTGTGGGGTTTCCAGCACAGGAGATCAGGCTTGCTGCATTTACCACTCCCTTACCTTTCCTCACTCTAATATGTGCATTGCCTTCATCTTGTGCTGGTTCATTCAAGAAAAGGTTGAATTTAGGAAGAGAAAAGCAGACATTATAAAAGCCATATGCAACATGAAGACCAGCCCCAGCTGGCCTGGTTCATCTGAAGTCAGTTAATTAGCTTCAGCAGTAGAATGTGCTGCAGAAAATGAATGTGACCTGAGACTTAATTTCTGGTTCATTCAAAACAAAAAGTTGTATTGATGAAGGGGGTGGCAATCATTAAATAGTGCCAGAAAGAATGTCATGAGTTTAAAACACATCCTGGTCTGGGTGTCCTTTTGGCCTTTGTTTTCCCACAACAAACTTCCTGTGATTTGCTTCTTAGGTAAATGCATTTCCCTGCTTTGCATTAAGCATTTTGTCTCTTTCTCTCCAGTTTTGTGTTTCAAAATGTGGGCCAATTACCATATCCTATCTTTTAAGTCAGATGAATTTTTGTGTACTTCAGTCCTGTATCATTTTACAGGACACCATTGCCTGGTCTGGACTCGTGAAGTTGTTTGACCCGGTGAAGTCCCCCAGATGCTGTGCAGTTATTGCTCTGAAGAAGCACTCAGGATTTCAAGGAGAAGCAAACTGCAGATAAGCTGTTAGCCCTGAGCTGCTGCTGCTGCTGTTTCCTCACTTGCCTTCTGTTAATTCTCACTGATTCTTCAAGTACACTGCTTCTCAGCTGCAATGCCTCTCTGACTCATGAGAAATAAAGATGTCCTTCACAAATAGCATCACTTCCTCACTGCACGAGCACAGAGACATGCTGGTGGGAAAAGCCTCTCAGGAGCACCAAGCCCAACTACAACCCTGCTCTGCAAGGTGCTCCCTAAACCACAGCCCCAAGCACCACATCCAAGCCACCCTGAAACACAGCCAGGCTGGGGGACTCCAGCACCTCCCTGGGCAGCTCATGCCAGTCCCTNTGCCTGCAGCTCTGCAGCCACACTGCCCCAAGCCTGTAGCCTTGCTTGGGGTTGTTGTGCCCCAAGTGCAGGAGCTGGCACTTGGCCTTGTTGAAACTCATCCTGTTAACACTGGCCCATGGATCCAATCCACCCAAGTCCCTCTGTAGATGAACATCTGTCTTCATCAGAGAAGTTACAACCTGCATTGTGTGGTTATTATTTCATAGAATCATAGAATGGTAAGGTTGGAAGGGACCTCAAAGCTCACCTAGTTCCAAGCCCCTGCCATAGGCACCTCCCACTATTCTATTTTGAACTCATTGTTATGTTTCATCTTTCTGAGGCACTACACTGTACCTCAATACTCCTTCTCTCAATATTTCTAATTCAGCAGATGATACCTTCACAATTTTTGCCAGTGGCTGGCATCAGCAGCCTCAGGCTAGCCTCATCTTTTTCTTTTTGCACTCAGGTGGTGCCAGTTTAAGCAGAAAAATAACCTGCACTCTGCATGAGAGGTTCATAGACTAAATAGGATCTTTTTACTTCCCTATTCTCCAGGTCATTAGGACCATATTTATAGAGCAACTTAGAAGAGCTTAGGTGGTAACTTACCTTCAAAGAGCAGTTCTGTATTGACCTCTCCTTCCTTCAGGCATGTTCCTGGCAATCTGAAAGAGAAAAATGTCCAGTGAGAGATTTCCCAGTGCTTAAGAGTCAGCTGCCCTGCTGGCCTTCACTCTGGGTTGTGTTGGAAAGCTGTTAGCTTTGGGCATAAATACTTCCCTGCTGCCATGCAAAGCAGCCAGCTCAGTGTGGTGCTTCAGCCTTCCTTTTCTCTGGGAAGCAGGAAGGGTGCAGTCTTTGTTGGCACCTTTGAACCTCTTCCTCCCATGCCTCTTCTCACTGATGCATCTCCTTCCTCCTGCTGATACATACTAGAGCCCAGAGGGGAATCTGTGCTAGGCTATGAGCCATGAAGCATTTCAGTGTCCAGAACCAGATCAGAACTGAAGTGTAGTTGCCCAGAAAACCAAATTTTGTCCACCTAACCCTTTGATCAGTAACTTCAGCTTCCTTAGTTCCTGGGATCCATTCAGATTTTGCAGTTTCCTAAATTCCCACATTTCCTGCCTGAATCTGGCCTCAGTTTCTGGGATCCAGCTGCAGTTCTCTCACTGCCTGAAGTAACCAACTCAGTCTAGTGGCTCTGGACTCTGTGCCTCCAGGGAACTGATAGATAAGTTGGATTCTTTGAATTTGCTGGAATCATAGA
>WBNM01007189.1:4391-29771 GCA_013399055.1 Ramphastos sulfuratus
CCCTGCCTATGGCAGGGGGTTGGAACTAGATGATCCTTGAGGTCTCTTTCCAACCTTACCATTCTATGATTCTATGTTATGGAGAATCCAGTCCCAGATTAACATGTTGGGTGCAAAGCTGCCTAATGTGATTTGCTGTTTGTTTATGGGGCAATTCCAACCATTCAGTAAAACTCCAAGTGCCTTTGGGTTATACCCTCAATATTCAAACTTCAGAATTGCTTAGAGATCTTGCTTCTCTGCCCTCCTGGGTGGTTGTACAGAGTGGTGTGCCAGCAACCTGCTACTGGCTCTCCAGATCCTCCTTTGCCATCTCCAATCTTTTTCCCATTGCTGGCTTTGGGCTTCATGAAGAAACAAGAGATGGGTAGTTGTATTCTCAGTTAGACTCTCAATATCAGAAAATCCTGGAGGTGATGGTTTAGTACAGGCATTTACACATATGAAAATCTGATGTTGTGGGTCTTCCTACAAGAAATAGTATATGAACCTCATACAGCTTTTCACTAACATGGAAGGAAAGAGATTTTTATACTCTGTGGCTTCCCAGAAGATTAAAAAAAAACCCACAAACCTGAAAAATTGCAACAAGTTACACCAGGGAAGGTTTAGGTTAGACAACTTAGGAAAAAGGAAAAAGTTCTTTACAGTGAGGGTGGTGAAACACTGGAACAGGTTGCCCAGGGAGGTTGTGGCTGCTCCCTCCCTGGAGGTGTTCAAGGCCAGGTTGGATGAGGCCTTGAGGAACCTGTACTAGTGGGAGGTGTCCCTGCCTATGGCAGGGGGTTGGAACTAGATGATCCTTGAGGTCCCTTCCAACCTAAACCATTCTATGAAAACTTCTGTACTGGAAGGGTTATCAAAGACTGGGACAGGCTGCCCAGGGAAGTGATCAAATCCCTACCTCTGGATGTATGTAAAAGTCCTCTAGATATGATGCTCAAGGATATGGTGTAGCAGTAGCTGTGGTAGTGCTTGGTAATGATTGGACTTGATCTTGAAGGTCTTTTCCAGCCACAGTGCTTCTGTGGTCTTATTTAATCTACTTGAGCTATTGATCTTGTTCCTGCATTTCAACATAATTTCAATAATCTTGTATTGAATATCCAAAAGTTCACAGCTACTACTGGAGATGCTGTTCCTGATTGTGAGATCAGAAAATTGGCACACGACAGTGGTGTACAACTGTGAAACTCATCCAGCACTTCTTTTTGTCCATATCTTGTTGATATGAATTTCAAACTTCAGTAAGGAGCTGCTTTGCCAGCTCTAAAATGACTTAACCTTGCCAAAACTGGATTTCCCAGGACTCTGTTTTTATTTTACTTAAAAGTTAGCCTAAAGAAGAAATAATGAGAGAGTTGCAGGAGCTAAAATCACTCCAAAATATCGAATGAATCTTCTCCATGAGCAAAGGAATTCATATGCTAAGGGAACAGTGAGACAAGGGATGTTTATAAACTTCCTAACTACTTAAGAACCAGGCTAGAAGGAGTAATGAGAAGGCAAGAGGAAAGTTTGCAAACACTTCAGCTCACAGCAGGTAAGAAAGAGTGGGCCACAGCAGCTGCATTTGCCACTTGTCAGAAATGAAAGTGCTAACAAATTACATGAGTTTAAACCAAATGATTCCGTGTTCTGTAGCAGCACTACAGGCTTTAATTTTTACTTCTTTTCCCTGGCTGACTTGTTATTTAAAAAAAAAATCCCACAAACCAAACCAAAACAAAAAAAACCAAACCCAAAACAAACAGCAGCAGCAATGACACCACAAAAAACCAAATAACAACAAACCCCCCAACATCTCTATATCCTTGTTCTCTTTTAGATTCTAAAAGGCTGCTGAGATGACTTGTCATCAATTTGCTGTGGTGAAGTGTATTACTGGCAGTAGATGACTACCATCTGGATAGGTTTTGAGGCTGGCAAAATGTATGATTTGGACACAGATGGGTATTCTTGATCCCTTTCCAGTGTAGTGGCTTACAGATAAAGCTGTAGAGAGACAGCTCTTGGGACAAGGGGAATGCAAACAGCTGCAGAGAGAGAAGCTGGCCTCATCACTTTTATACTTCCAATTCTTGCCTTGTTCCTTATTTCTCCTAGTACTGCCCAGAGCTCATCTCTCACCAGGGCATTGCTGACTCCAGAACTTTCATCAGGTGTTCTCTCAACCCTTGTCTTCTGAGTCCCATCTAGCCTTTTTGGGAAAGCCTCCTGCTTGTCACTTAGCTCTTTTTCCTTACTAGGTGCCTCTTTCTTGAGGACCTTACTGTAGGCTTCACTACATGTAATTTCACTGGAGCATGTCTAAGTCTGATTAGGACCTTTTCCACCTTCCAGCAAGCACTTTCCTTGGACCCAAAGGCTTTCATCATGTCAAGGGCTTCTTTTGTTCCCAGTACATAAAAATCATCTTCCTCTAAATCATGTTATGATCTTTTGCTCTCTAGGATGTTATGGTATTGCATTGCCTCTATCCTGCCATGTTTACATGCAACCAAGATGCCTGTTCCAGCAGTGTCTGACAACACACACTAAGGGCAAAAGTACAAACAGTTCTTTTCTCTTATAGTTGTCGTAGTAAATATTTGCCTTCATTTTTAATGTGAATATTTCCCTATAAAAGGGCAAGGTTTAAGCAGTGACAATTGAGCCACAGAGCTGTCCACAGTGGTTCAGTCAAGAAGGATAAGAATTGTAACACTAAGTGCAGAATTCCACACCAGCCTTCACTCTTCTGAACAAAATGCATTTTGTTTTCAAAATCTGGACAGGGGTATATTCTACAGCATCATTTTGACTGCTTTGAGGCCTTTCAGATGACTAGCAAGGTACTGTTGAATATTCAACACAAAGTCAGTTTAATAGGTCCCACAGCTGTTGTGAGCCTGACAACAGAAAGAGTGTTACTCAAATAGTCTCTTGTGAGAGGAAATATTTCCAATGGGTTGAATGCAGACAGATGTTGAATTCCTTTTGACTAGCAGTGGGAATTTGTTTTTCTTAATCTGGGGAGAAAGAAAATCCAGTAGTTAGGAACCTGGAGTTGGATACAACTCACTTCCTGTTCTGCACAGGGTAAAATTAGTAATTGGTGTGTGGTTTTTTTTTTCCCTTCAACTCCTCATGATGTTATGTGGTCCTTTGTGTGTGTATGTGTGCACAATCTGTCAGCTATGAAAGACCAGGAGAAAGAGGATAAGCATTTCTCTGTTGTGTCAGAGCCAGTGATCTCTGCTCTTAATGAAGGTTTAATCCTTTTCTAAGGGTGTGAGGGGTGGTTTTCTTTGGAATTCAAAGCTTGCTTTCCCCCTGAAAGTATTAAATGATGAAAACAAAATATGCCATTTTGACATCTTGTGCATTTAAGCTTATGATCTAACTTTTAAAATGAATATTCAAATAAATGCTTCAACTGAACAAGAGGCAACTGGCTAGAGTTTGGTGACAGTGGCTGGGCAAAAGCAAATTAGTATAGCTTTCATGTTATTCGTTTCTTCAAAACTGAATTATAATTCTTACAGCATCAGGTGTTCTGATGATTCTCTTTTTATGCTTAGAGCAAAAAAAGAATTGTGATTTTATTTTTTCAGCTTATCCCAAAAGGAAAATGTGACCTGTCCTGTGATGCATCCTCCCTCTCCTTAAAGCACATGTTAGTTGAAGCCAGTGAATAGCCTTTGTTTGCTATTTTAATAAAGGTCCTGACACAGGAAACACAAGTTTTGGTTCTGCACCAGGGAGATTTTTTTATAGCTCAACAGATAGCATAGCAAACATTATCTTGCTCTTAAATGTGGAATGCTAATAGAAAAAGGGATAGAATGCCTGAGGAGTGCTAGACAACAAGGTTCATCTGGACATATTAGCAATTGCCCATATGAAAGCTCTGCTGTACATTAAAGGAAAATATCATTACAGAAAACAAACAAGGCTCAGAGAAAAATCCTTTTGTACCTCTAGACTCTTCATGTCATTACTGACTCCTGCCCTTTCAATAATTTCTGAAATAGCCTCTCTGTCAGTTTTTGTTTCAGCCTTCATCCAGATTTTCTTGCTGTGTTTTTACAGGGGTAATGCCGCCTCATTTCAATTTTTCATCAGTAAAGAGTTACACTCTTGGATTCTGTTTCCTAAAAGCTCTGCTTGTTCAGTTTTCACAGTAGGTATGAATAATTATGATCTCCAGGACAAGATAGGTCAGTTTTAAAAAATGTGCTTTTAAGGCTTGAGCAGTGAGAAATCAGAGCTATTTGGCTGATGTCTCTGATGCAGGTACCAGGCAGTAGGCATTACCAGGTATATTTGATTTGGTTGATAGACAGAGACTCTTCACCTTAAAGAGGTTTGTGTCATCCTCTGGATGTACAGTTCTTGTTTGCGAGTTCTTTCTGGGCAGAACTTTACATTGATTGGCTTTGAGCTTTCCTATGTGGAAAATTGAACTAGAAGATTTGTTTGATGGAGAGACATGGACAAGAAGTACCTTAAAGTAGCTGGCAAAGTCTCTCTGGAAATCTGTCTGGTCTGTCACTGTCTTTTTGTGAGAAAGACAACTGTCTCCAGTATGTCTAGGGCTAAAACAATCAGTGGTTAACCATATGACAGATGGTATGAACATATGTGAAGTTAAGTGGTTTTGGTTTTTAGTTAAGTGAGGCTTTCTATTGTTACTTGTCAGCTTTTTGAGAATCTGGGTTAAGCTACAGTATTTCCTGAATGTGGGAATCAGTAAACCAACCCAACAATATCATTCACTTTTCCATACCACTGAATTCCAGTATTTCACACCACTTTCAGAAGCCTTATGTTTAAAAGATTCCAATTCTCTTATTGAATCTTTTTTGTTATTTATTGCTTTTAGTTATGGTTCTTCCTTCATCAAGGAACCACCATTGTAAGAGATCAGTTTTAAGAGGTGATGTGGAGAATTGGAGATTTGTGTGCTCATAGGGAAAAAGGTGCATAATCCAGTAAGTAGTGACATGAGTACTTAACCATTGTATCAGGAAAAAAAAATATTAATAACCTCTCAATCTCCTTGACCACTGTTTCTGGCAAGATGAAGTGTACAGTGAGCCATCTCAATAGATGTGCTTGTCTGCTTTTGATTCTCTTGCTGCTTGCCATACATTTCTTCACCTTAGTGAAAACAACCAACTACGCCAGGAGGAAAGTGGTGAGACTGAAACAACTGCTCCCTAAGCTGAGCCTGGCTCTGGAAGCTGCTGTGGGAATTCCACAGAAATTCTCTCTGTGTAGGTGTTAGCAGAGCTGTGCTTCTGGCCTCAGTGAAGTGGGAGGCTGGTGGATTCAGTGCTTGATGGCTGGCTGCACCAACTGCTTTTAATGCCAGTCCCACTCTGGTTTATCTCCTTTTTCTTGAAGGAAAGCAATTGAGGAGATGTCAAGCTCTACTTCGAGCTTGATTGCCTTAGAAATCAGAGTGGGTGGGGCAGTTGAAACAGTTGTCTGGGCAGCCAGGTACTCAGGAGAGCACGGCTAGCTGCAGAGAAACAGCACTCTTACAGGTACAGAAGGTATATTCCTTTCAGTATGTGAGTTTGTATTTTTAACTGCCTTGTTAAGACACCCGTTAGATGTTTTATTTTCAATACTTGTATGATGGATTATCAGTCTCTTTCACCAAGAATACACCTTGCCCAACTTGTTCTCTCACACCATCCTCTAAGTCATCTCTGAAGATGTACGTTTTCGTGAGTCACTCCAGACTGAAGAAAACCAGAAAGCAATACAAATATATAAAAGAAGAATAACCCTAAATGTGCTTTAGCCAGCAGGCATGACATTTAGGCCCCCGAGTTTGGGAACAGCCACTGGCCTTGCAATGTACACAAAAGACACAGGAAAAAATGAGCTGTATTTGCAAAGATATGTTACTGTTTGAGTCGTTTCTTTTTTTTATGATATTCATGGCCAGATGATTCATCTTCTCACAGCTACCTAGATGACATTTCCCTAAAGAACAGTAACTTTGTCTCAAAGAAGAAGGGGAGGAATGGAAAAAATAAAAAAAAACAAAAAACAGGCAACATCATAAAGACTGCAAGTATCTGGGAAGCTGACTCATGTTACATGAGCAATTTCAGACAATACGTAAATAAATGGTGATGATGATTCTGAAAACATCAACACATTTGTTCTGGCCTTTAAAAAAATTATTCTTTTGGTAATGCTGATCTATTTCATTTTATGCTGTTTTGAAACTGCTTTTTTTGAGTTTCAAAATTCTTCTCACTTTTTTTTTTTCAAGATGTACCTGTTACAAGGAGAAATTTGAAGTAGGAAAATGAGCTAGCACAAGACTTAGTCTTTTTAAGGGGGGAAAAAAAAAGAACCTTTGCCATTTGACAATCAGGGGAACTGAAGCTTAGGAAAATATCTTGGGGTTTGTTTGGTTTGTTTTTTAATTTTACTTAAAGCTTATATTCTGAGCTCCCAAATTTCCATCAAATATTTAAAGCATTAGACCACTTTTATCTCTGATACCAACAAAATGGTTGGCAATCATAACAAACTAATATCACTTACAAACCTGCTGTCTGCAGGGGTTGTACTTTGAGTCTTAAAGGATTACATTGGTTAATCTTGGGTTTTGGTAAAATTTAAATGAAGCTCTTATTTATCTACAAGCCTAGCCTCAGTTGGGAAAGGAGTTGGGATTAATAAACAAACATCCAGTCACCTTTCCTGTCAAAAGGTACAGAGCACATAAGCATTTAAGATATCTAAAGATTCAGGTTGGCACTTACTGAGATTTTCTTAGGTACCTGTCTAAAAATCCCACCTGTATTTCTCTTTAGACCCATTCACATGCTGAAAATCTATCTGGAGGTTTCCCATTTAATCATGCTGGAAAGCATTCACACATTAGCAACTCTTTTTATTTTATTTGTTTAATCTTACTGAAGGATTTTCTGTGAGACTTGGCTGCGCAGTGTTTTTGTGACTTTCATACCACCTGCTTCATGTGTCCCCTTACACTTGCCCACCATGTCAGATGCATAAGTATTTCTTCTTCCAGAGCTGAATTTACCCAGTTTATCTGAATTTATATGAGGTCAGTCATTGGATTTCCTTTTCTGCATTTTTGCTTTCCTATTCTTTTCTGTTCTATGTGCATAAACTGCATGGCTTTCATTTATCCAGCATGGAGTGTTTTTCCTAGGGCAGGTAAGGTAGGGAACTCAGTGAAGAAATTGTTTGCAAATACAGTAGTCTTAAGCACTGAAAATAGATTATTATGCTAAGCTGTTCTTAAATGTCTGCTGTCATGCTTGAGGACTTTAAAGTAGAACCCATGCAGCCTAAACTACTCTAATTTCTGTTCTTCACTTTGTTTACTAAACCACGCTAAGATCTGAAGGCGCTGGCAGACAGGAGAGCACTTTTCACCAAGTGTCTGTAGTATTTTGTGCTCTACATATACCTTTTTAAAATAAATCCTCAAGAGCTCTGCTGCTGTAGAATAAAAATTGCATCATTAGATCATTAGCACCCTTCTTTTACCTGCAATGAGCCTTTGAGGCATGTATCAGGAACAGTTCTGTTGAACAAAAATGGGTCACACATTCTATGAGCTCATTGTAACGAGAGCTCTGTTGTAAGGAAGAGAACCCTTGTTCCAACCCAAAATAAGGTTCTCTTTGACCCTTCTAGTCTAAAAGTCCATTTATTTGCAATTGTACAATTTCCACATTAGTAAAGAGGTTTATAGGTAAGTAGTGATGCTGTGGTTCTAACGCAAGGTTCACAGAATCACAGCATACTAGAGGTTGGAAGGGACATTCAGAGGTCATTGAGTCCAACCCCCCTGCAAGACAGGATCCCCTAGGGTGGTTCACACAGGAATGTATCCAGGTGGGTTTTGAAAGTCTTCAGAGGAGGAGACTCCACAACCTCTCTGGGCAGCCTGTTTCAGTGCTCCATCACCCTCACTGTAAAGAAGTTTCTCCTTATGCTGAGGTGAAACCTTCTGTGTTCCAGTTTTAGCTGCTGCTCCTTCTCTTATTGCTGTGCATCACCAAAAAGAGATGGGCCCCATCCACTTGACACCTATCCTTTGCATATCTATACACATTGATGAGATTTCCTCTCAGTCTGTTCTTCTCCAGACCCTTCTCAAGACTCTTCTCAAGGATGCTAATAGAATCGTAGACTCAACCAGGTTGGAAGAGACCTCCAAGATCATCCAGTCCAACCTATCACCCAGCCCAGTTAAAAGATCGAGAATAACGGTGAAGAAAGAAGGCAACAAAACAAGATTTATCTTCAAACTAACAGTTAAAACAGAGGGAAGAAGAACACCTTGCAAATATTTTGATTTAAAAAAAAAAAAAAAAAAAGCCTATTTTTGAGAAGTTTGAGAGTAGATCAGATTTTCCACGTGGAATGAGGGGAAAAAAAGCAAATGCCATGCCAAACTCTTCAGTCCTAGAATATGGTTTCCTTTTATGCCCAAGGATCCAAAGAAAATCACAGTCTCTAAAGGAGATGAACAACTAATGGACCACTCTGCTGAGAAGAACAACAGACTTGAAAACACAGCAACCTTTCTCTCCTAGAGCCTGATTGTTAGCTTGAATCAACAAGTCCTGAGTACTTTCTTTACCTGCAAATATTCCCAGATCACATTTTATTGAGCAGAAGTTGTAGCTCATCATGATCTGAACTGATGCACAGGTTGGTTTTACATAAGCTGTTCTGCTACCTACTTGTTACTTCTCTCCCCAAAAGAGGAGCACCCCTTATGTTGGGCTGTGAAGAGATCATCAGGTCTAAGTACAGGAGATCATTCTCCCAGAGTACTGGGATTCCCTTATGGACAGCTGGGTTAAAACTTGCAGGAGTACAGCCTCAGTGTTCCCAGTGTTGTGTCTGTTGCCTGCTCATAGAATCATAGAATGGTAAGGTTGGAAGGGACCTCATCTAGNCATTTATGCATACAATGCATAAATGTTTCAAGTTCCTTGTGTGCCAGAATCTATGCTGTCACTTGTGAGGAAAAGTGAAATAAAAAACATTGTGTACAGCTTTGGGGAAAATCAATTTTCTTTTTGTCTTCTGCATGCCCTAATCTGCTAACTTTCTTAGACAATAGGCATCTTCTTATTGATCTCACTACACTCCGAATCAGTGCTTGAAAGTGATTTGAGGTTTTTGAAACTACCACGGAGATTTTAGTAGATGTTAAGCAATCAAATCTATTATTCAGTTTCGACACTCTCAGCATCAGTGTTTTCTCTCAAAATTTCTTCCCCTCATTTGTTTCCTTTCTATTCATTAATCTTCTGTCATTTTGTGCTTAGTGTTTGTGGTTGACTATACTTTCTGTTGCATGGTGTCTCAGAGGTAAGGCTGGATGCATAAAAGATTGGTTTGTATTTGCCTGTTGGAGCAGAGCAGTGACAAGCTTGGTGGATTCTATTAGCAGGTAGTGCCTCTTTCCTAGAGGGCTAGTCTACAGCCTGTGAAGTCTGGAGATGTCTCCTGCTCACTCAGCTGGACTGCAGTCAGGAAAACTGCAGTGTCTTCAGTGCCATTTTTAAAAGCTGAAGGCACCATCTGATAGGTTTCTGAAAGTTTTAAACTTTGCTGCCATCTCTTTTGTCTCTTGATATTGGTGTATAGCAACTCCAGACAAGGCAAAGCAAGATTTGAACAAGCTAAAATGAAGATTTTTTTAAAAGCTATTGGAAGAAGCTGTCACATTGAAGTTACTTTGTTCAGCAAAAAATGGGAAAAGTTCTCCTGAAAATGTAACTTTTTAAAGTGGTGTTTGGGTTTGTGTTTGGAGCTTTTTGCCTTTTTTTTTGTTTGTTTGTTTATTTGATTTGTTGTTTGTTTTGTTTTTCCCTTAATACAATTCTCTAGTGAAGGGACTATTCTAGTTGTTGCAGTGCTTCAGGGCTAGTTCTCCTCTCAGCTGCAGTGCAGTGAACCAAAAGGTGCTTCAGTGTTGTTGGGGATGCGTTAAGGTTTTGCTGGATGACAAACTGTTGATAGAAGAGTAGGTCAGGCAGCAAATACCAGGAGAAAATGCTTGAGAGAATGAAGGATGGATCTGTTTGCACATCTCTGACAAATTCCTAGTGTGAACTACCAGAGTCTGAGATCTCACCTTCAGTCCCACAACTTGCAAAACACAATTTATCCTTGCAGATTCCACTTAATACAGTAATTGCCACTTTTTTTTTTTTTTTTTTAATAGAGAATTAGATGAGCAAGATATATTGGTAGTTCTTTTGTGCAGTATGATTGTACCTGACAGAGATGTGTATTTTTCCTGAGTATTTCTTACCCATTTTCCTGGCCAGACCTGTTTTCCCATATTTCCACCTTGCAGGGAACACACACGTACCTCAGTGAAGTAGGAATACTTCATGTCTTTAGACACTTACTGCTCTGTTGAGTATATGAGTTCATCTACTCCAATCACATTTCCTGGAACACAGCTAATCCTTTGGGAGTTTCTTGGGCTGATTGTTGTAACTGTTTTGATTTTTCTTTCTTTTTTTTTTTTTTCGTATTCATGCCCTATACAGAATGAATAAGTGCAAATAAAAAGTATGGAACAGTTCTAAAAAGCAGATTACAAATATATGGGCAGTCAAATAAAAGTCAGTGACATAATGTACCCCAATTTTTCTCACAGCTACTAACATTACCATGACACTTTTAAATATTTGGCTGAGCTCCCTCTAGGATATAACAAGGCTGTAATAGTTGTATGTACACCAAGGTGGTTGCTTATCTACTAGGACTTGAGGGTGCTACTGCCAGTAGCACCTGGACCTGGCTTCTCTCAGACCATACCATGTCCTGACTTCCTGCTTGCTACCCTGAACTGGAGAAGACACTAGCAGCTTGATTTGCCCCTGTGTTGCTGAGGCAGTGCCACTCCACGAATCCTTGCCTCTTGGAAGAAGAGTCTGAGACACTTGCACTTAATGGTGGTGGTGAGGCACTGGCACAGGTTGCCCAGCGAAGTTGTGGCTGCTCCCTCCCTGGAGGGGTTCAAGGCCAGGTCGGACGAGGCCTTGAGTGAGCTGTACTAGTGGGAGCTGTCCTTGCCTATGGCAGGGGGTTGGAACTAGATGATCCTTGAAGTCCCTTCCAACCTTACCATTCTATGAATTGCTGCTGAGGTGAGTACTTCTCTGGCAATTTGCATGTGGGATGGGTCAAACAAGACACCCCATACTCAGAAGCAGAAGTCCAGGTGAGATGTGCCCATAAATACAATTACTTCCATGTTTGCTATGCTCAGAAATGTTCCCACCTGACTGAATTGTCTCTGCTCTGTTGATCCAAAAAGAAAGTCAACAGGAATTAAGTCTAGATTCCTATAAATGAAACTCTAAATGATCTGTTAAAGTTTGTGTCATGGAACTTTCTGAAAAATGCAAAATTATTCTTCTTCCCTGTGTGGCATTCACTGCTGCCCTCTGACCATGGGTGCTTAATGGAGGGCAACTTTTGAGTCCTCAGAACGGTATGCTAATACTAGCCTATTAAATGGCTGACCTTGTGTCATTTGCTGCTCCACAAATATTCAGCAGATATTTTCTAAAAGATACTCCCTGGAATTCTTGAAATTCAGTAGTGGCATAAAATAATTAACTGAAGGTCAGAGGCAGTCCCTGATACATCTAATTTGTAAGCAACTGTTGAGAAGAAGCTGCACGTGGTACACATCCTAATGAAGATCTCAATTTCACACCATATTTTAAGAGTTATAAAAGTTCTTGGAGATAGAAGTGGCAGAAATTCAGCTGTTGAGGAAACTGTAAGTACAGGCAGGCTTCAGCTCAGGTAGGTGCTGCTATCAGTGTGCTTAATGTAAAACTTGTGCTTATAATACTGAAGAAGTTCAGCATTACATTCGGATATAAGCAGGCGTCAAGTTCTCTTCAGAACAGAAGCTGCAAGCTTCAGAACACAATTTGCTGGCTCAGGATGTGTGTCACTTTACAAACAAGGAGGAAATGCATTTCAGAAAGAACGGAAAAATCTCCCCATTAGCTGGAAAATTCCTCACTGGACTCAAAGGAAGCCATGTTCACACTGACTATTTATGCACAGGTTCTAGCTGAAATTCTTTGAAAATGTGATCTAAAGAAAAACAGTAAGTTTAGAGTTGTGGTACTGCCAAAAAAAAAAAAGAGATGCTGTTAATATAGGGATGTTAATCTGTTTGTGTTCTCTAATAAATCATCTGATTGCAATGATGATTCATCCAGACAATGTTTATGACTGCTCTTAGTTAAACCTCACCAATGTTTTGATCAGCCAAAATAAACTTACTCAGTAAGTGACTTTTCAGTCGCATTCCAGCTCCAGACAAACAACCAGAGGGAAAGCAGGAGATGGACTGCTATCATATTTGACTCTCAGTGTAGATTACAGGAATTACTATAAGTCATAAATAGTTTACTGTTACCTGTAGGAATCATTTTTACTGCTACTGATACATTACTTAAAACCCAAACCAACAGCAATAAAATCAACCAAAACAAACCCAAACCCACCAAACAAAACCCTAAGCACATAAAAGCAAAAACCTAACCACACAAAAAACCTCCAACCTCCCCTCCCCCCAAAAAAACCCTAACAAACCTACAGGAGGATTATCAGTCTTTTTTATTATTGCCTCTTTGGTTTGTTTCCTTGCCCCAGGAGCTTGAAGCAGTTGGAGATAATAGTGAAGGAGCTCTGACTAGCCAGAGACACTATGCTTTCTGACAAGAAGACAGTAGAAACACATGTGGGGTTGTTAATCTTTTCTTTCCTTTTGTCAAACCTAATTTGAAGTGAAGGCACAGGCCAGTGCTAGGTTACTGCTCTGTCTTCACAGATTTGTGCATTGTGTACCAGCCGTGGAGAAGAAATTAAACTTTTCCCTGCCTGAAGTGAAAAGGAAATCTGTATTTGATGCCATCCAAGAGGCAATGAACAACTGTGAGACTTGCAAAGAAATTAGGGCTACCCAAGTAAGAGAGGAGCAGAGCTGTAATTCATCATATACTCTTGGGAGCTTCCCTCCCAGCTGTTGCAGCAAGATTATTTTATAATGTCTGATATCTCCTTCTGTAGAACTTGTGTGGTAGTGCCGATGCGGTTTGGCTGAGAGCTCTGTTTCCTGGCATTGTTCTTTCATCTCTGAGTGTGAAAAATGAGAGATTCAGAATTAAATGTTTGTTCAGCTACATAACCTCATATCCATGCTATGGCATAGACAATAACAATAAAAGGATTTCACAAGCAAGGTCTGCTCCCTACAGTACCAATGCTGGCTTATTTTGGGGGAAAAAAAAAAAAATCTTGTGCCAATCCTTTGTTTTTCTAGTTCCTGTACAATAGAGCTTCATACTGCTGGAAATGAGAGGAGTGAAACTAATTTGTGAGTTAGTTCAGAGCAGTTATTTTCTTCATTCAAGGAATTATTTATATATTGCCCATAAGACTGGCATAGTATCATTATTGGAACAGACTTGGCCACCTATGATGGTATCTTTCTGACTGGCCAGCAGGTCATTTTGCCCTAAGCTTAAACAGCCTGAAGAGAGGGAGTTAACAGCTCTGTGATATCACCTCTAAAGTCAATAATAATCAATATATACATTACTCTTACTGTGTATCTCTGAGAAATATTTAGCAATATACACATAGGATAGCTTCAATGTACACATGACAAAAGGTATCTTGTGTGTTAAAATACCTGAGTCACAGAATCACAGAATGTTAGGGTTTAAAAGGGACCTCCAGAGATAGTTGTGTCCAAGATAAACACCTTGAAGGGAAATGAATAGTTTCATTCAACTTTCCTCAAAAATTATCTTGTATAGGTGATCCTACTCTGGCCAGGGGGTTGGACTAGATGATCTTTTGAGGTTCTCTCCAGCCCCTGACATTCTGTGAAAACTTAAGTTGGTGTAGTTTGTTTGTTGTTGGGTTTTTAATTTGTTATTGGTCATACTTTGATTCTAAAAGCAGAGTTGTACAGCACTCATACATGGATACTGAAGATCTTGCAGCTGTTTAAAAAGCTCAGTTTTGCAGATCAGAGGCTCACAGCAATGTAGATTTTTAAAAAAAGCTGGAGGTGATTTTATGCTGAAATTCACTTTAAAAAACAAAGGTGGCATGCACCTATTTCTTTGATAGCTTTTGAGAATTACCTCTTAACAATTTGTACAAGAGTCTTGGTAGTCAGCAAAAGACTGAACAGTCTGAAGGCTCCAGTTCTGCAGGCTTTCTAAGTGTTTCACTATGCTCACAAGTTTCCCACTTTTCTTCCCCTGATACAGAACTCAAGCAGCAGGTGCACAAAAAAATTTCCATCTCAACTCTTACTCTGTTAGATGTCTTAACTGTCAACTAGATTTCTCTCACTTTCTACCTCTACAGAAGGAACCATAGGACTGAAGCACATGAGGGAAGAAAGCTATGTTTTCCATTTAATACATCACTTTAGGTCTCTAGTATTAAATTATCTTAGTGCTTTATTAGGGATGCTAAGCATGAAAGAGTGCATGTCGAAATGGAGGTGCCGTTGTCACCAGCAGCACTGGAGGAGAACGCTTCCTACCACTTATGTACCATTTGGAGTCATGCTTCATGGCATGAGAGGAGTAGTGCTCACATTGTGACAAACATCAAAAGAGTAATCCCAAATCCTATCACAATGCAGTGAATAATCATGATGACTTATGTAGGCTGCTGGAGATGTCACACTATAAACAACTGAATACAGCATCAAGGCAAGCAGTGAAACTTCGGCATCTGGCTCTGCGTGACAGCTACCAAAGGCCTGCATGAGTCGAGTCTAGCCTTTAGCACTACCAGCTGAAACAAAGAGGATTTTATGAGAGATCCAGCCTGCATAAGCCTTATAATTTTATTGTGCATCTGCCACATCTGTAGCAGAAGTAAAACAACTGGATAGAGGTAGTATCGTTGGGTAGAAACAGGAGGGAGATGCATGCATGTCTGAGGGAAACAAGAAGGTAAGA
Organism: Ramphastos sulfuratus; assembly: GCA_013399055.1. NCBI lineage: Eukaryota > Metazoa > Chordata > Aves > Piciformes > Ramphastidae > Ramphastos > Ramphastos sulfuratus. Next base: position 19,430 of record WBNM01007189.1, read on the forward strand.
AATCTGAAGGAAAAGAGAGGAGGAGGTAGTGGGCTTTGGTGTGTGTCTGTTCTCTGGGGAACAGCTGACAGGTGATAAAGTGAAATTGGGAGAACCATACTTGCAAGCTGCCTGTCTGGGCTAATGACACACATCAGGCAAGGCTGGGGGCTTTCAGGGATCCTGCTATGATGGTAATGCAAAAGAATTCAGGGTGGAACAGGAGCGGAATTTCTCCATGAATAAATCAATGCCTACCTATTGCTGCTCCCTGGGAGGAGGATGATGCAGTAGGATAGGGAATGTACTGTACTGCGGTGCCACTTCATACCAAGCACTTATGAGTCCTAGAGCCAGCCAAATGAGCAGCGTGACAGTTCCTAATCAGAGCTAATATTTAATCTTGGTTCTCTAAAATGGAGGTAGAAGGAACACAGCAGTTGTCATTTTGGTTTACACCTAAAGTCTAACTAGCTGCTTACCTGTAGCTATACTGATTATTTTCAGATGCTGTGGAAAAGCATAAGAAGTTCTGCAGATGAAGAATAGCCTAATGAATTCAGGGGAACTGCATACTTAAGCAGGGTTGGGGTAAAATCATAGCTACTTTGGAAGAATTATAAGTAACTTTAACAAGGTCAAGATTTTACCTCAAGTCTTCATAAAATAGTTTGCCACCAAAGAATTTTTTTTTTCCTAGCCCTGAAGGCTGAAGGCTTATAGCCTTAATTTTATTTATCCCTTCTTACATAACCATGAGTGCTCTCATTAGCCATATAAATGTCTAATACTCTTTTGAATGCTGGTAAACCTAACCCTTCATTAGTAGCCCAAGGGCAAAATAATTCTTCTTGCCAGTGCTACAGATTTATAAAGTTTGAGCCTTATAATATTCTTCTCTTAGGTGGGACAGGAATATGCTTAATTCTGCCTCTCATAGAGCATGATTGTTGAATCATTTAAAAGTTTAGCTATTGGAAAACATCTTGGTGGAATTCTCTGCGGCTGTTTCACAGGAGAAATAGTTGCAAATATTCATCAAGATCGATGTGATGTGAGGGTTTCAGGCATGCCTTTCAATTTTTTTCCATTTTGAAGGATATTGTGTTCATTTCCGTGGGCTAGTTTTACTTCCTTTCCACACTGATCCAATCTCCCTCACTTTGATTGCTTCAGACAATTTCCAGTGTGAATTTAAAGATAAAGTAGCTATACTGAAGGGAATACCTTTATATTTTTCTATGACTCTTATTTTTCAGTGTTTTATCTGAAGTTTTCATTGAGTGTGTTTTCGCATGTTTAGCCTTTGGCAGCTTGGGACGTGATTTGTGATGTAGCTGACATATTTGGACCATCCTCAGTTGATCAAAAAGAAGGTATTTTAAATAGAAAAGATGGAAAAATTATATTCTCAAAAGAAAATTGAAATTAATTTGAGAGCAGGTGTAATAGCTTTGTTCAGACACTATTGTGTAAGGGCTCTTGGTAAACAGCTTTATCATCAAATGGTTGTGTGATAGCAAGCAAATATCTTCCCTGCAAATGTTGTTTTTCCTAATCCCTCTCACATCATCCTTGTCTGCACTGATCTCTTCAGAGACAAAATAGGCTATTTGCTCTTACACTACATGTAGTGAGGCTCAGGATGTGGATCCAAGAAGCAGATAAGCTGGTCACAGATTGCTGACACAGAAGAGTGAATTCCCTTTCTCTCCTTCCTCAGCTCTGGCACTTAACCTTGTTGCATGGAGAGCCAATTTACCTCTCTAAACTAGCTAAAGGTTTTAGGTTTTGCCAAGGTAATTATCTGCTCTTTTAGTAAATGGAATTGATGCACTGTGGGATGAGACTTGTGCCAGACCTGACTCAAAGTAAAGCATTTGGAATGGATGGCATGGCAATAAAGGCAAAGCACGAGAGTGCTGCATGGTGAGGACTGCTGATTTGGTCAGAAAAATGCTGTAACCTGTGCAATGATCAGAGTTTGTCATGGTTGTCTGCTACCATATGAGCTTCCTTTGTGAGCGATGCCATCCTTTTCTGTCCAAGATCCATGTTATTGTACAACAGGGTAAGTGTAAGCAGGCTTCAAAGCCAGTGCTGCTGCTGTAAAGTATTTGTTGAAAGCCTAAAGAACTCAGAGCACTGTTACTATGCCTATGAAAGCCAACATTTTCACAAATACTTGTTCTAAGATCAGGCTTCTAAGTAGATCTCCAAGATTCAAAGTATTCAACTGCATCTGTTCCCCTCCCTATAGTTCACTATCTTTGTTATGGTTTACAATTGATGAGTAACTCCAAATTCAAGCTGTTTCCATATGTGGGTTGGGTTACATGGATTTTGAAGTGGTGTGTCAGGCCAGCAGCTTTGACAAACCAGGCCACTGTTTTGACAGAGCTGTCTTTGTCTTTCTGTCAGTGCAAGCTGAGTTGAAGTTCAGTGCTTGTCACAGGGATGCTCCTCAGCAGTCTTGGAAAGAGCTGAAGGCTGTCAAATAAGAAACTATGTTACCAAAGCTTTGTGTGTGCTAGCGTGACTGAAGAATGGGACAAGACATCTTGGCAGCAAGCATTTCTGTCCATCTTAGCTTGGATACTCTGTTGGCTTTGTTCCTTCTCCTCACTCTATACATACAGATGGCCATGGCTGAGATGAGTGTTTTGGCAGATGTCAGTGAGAGAGTAGTGTACAGATCACAAGCGTTGTGCTGCTAACCAATACACAAACTTTTCCTCTTCTATCATCCTTCATGAATGTTCCTTACTTTCTAGTGAGCAGAATGAGATTTTCCTGTCCTTCCAACACCTAAGGCAATACCTGATTTATGACCAATATTTATATGGTGCTCCAAGGTTTGCTGATCAAAGACTTGCCGATTAAAGGCTTGCTGATTTGAAAATATGCAGTTGTTGTCAAATGTGACTGATGCATGTATCAGAGACATTGCACACTGTAGCTGGACATCCTTTACTGATTTTCATTGTATCATCTGAAACACAAGTGCCTCTGCCTCTTGCTAGTGGTTTCCATCTCACTGTTCCCTCCAGGTTGCTGGTGGAAGGAACTGGGCAAAGTGCACCCTGTTTCACACCAAGAGAATCATCTAGGCTAGTGTGAGCCTTTGGGCTTTTCAGAAACTCAGCTGGGTGTCTCTGAAGTGAATTCAGGGATTCTCACATGGCCCTGAGCTGGCAAAGCTGTGGGGATGCATTCCCAGGCAAGAAGCTGGGGGCGACCTCTCCCCAGAACCCAGTTCCATGCTCATCAAAACAACTGACTGTCAGGTGCTTCAGGGCTCTTCACTTCTGGTCTGTGTTTTGACATTTTCCAAAATGAGTTTTTATTCCAGAACACAAAGCCATCTCTTTAGCCCATCCCATGGACAACTTCTCTCTTGCACCTTTATTGTGCTGTATCTGGTTTAGGGAAAGGATAGCAAATTTGGATACAAGAGTTTTAGCGCAGTGCTGATGTTTCACAGAAGATCCTCTGACATCCCTTTTTACACCATTAGGGACTGCTGTGCCCTAGAGATAATTTCCCCTTTAAATAGAGTAATGTTTCTATAATTTTATCCCACAGTATATATTCCAGTTCACAAAGGCATACCACAGACATATTTGCCATTATTATTCCCCTGAGTTTTATTCCATTAACCATAACAATATGTCATTAACTATTTACAAAGTGCAGCCTCTAAACACACTTCTAATTTCAGAATTTTTTGTTATGTCCTGTAGAGGATAGAGAGAAATTATTGGGTTTTGGGTTTTGTTTTGGTTTTGTTTTTGTTTTTTTTTTTTTGTTAAAAAAAAAAAAGCTTTGAGGTAACACATTGCTGAAGTAATTTGAAATGTCATTCGGAATAACAGCTTTAATTATTTTCTTTGCTAGTAAATTAAAGAGAGGGTATAAAAAGCAAGTGATTGAACTGAAGCAAGAAATACGTTTCCAGGTGTTTGCAGATGAAGTTCTAAATAATTTAGTAGCTGGGAACACTGTGTTATGCAGCCATACAGCAGAAAGGAGAAAATTGAGGGTGTGCAACCCTCCCAGCTACTGTTCTGGTCTTACTGATATTTGCATCAGCAAAGAGATTGAATAACACAGTGATGGATCTGGCCAGTGTATTTGCTGCTTCATAACAGTATGCATTTTATATTTGAAAACATAAACCTGAGATCCCCTCAGGTCTCTACTAGCTTTCTCTTGGGCTAATTTTGTTTTTTTCTTTCAAATTACCCTCTACATGTGCACAGCTATGGTTTTACATCCTTTACTTCCTAGAGGACTTGTCTTTTCTTAAGTGGGATATACGTTTTGCACTCCTTAATATCCATTTCTGTTCTTGGTGTTAGCCAGTATCTCTGCTATTACTTGTTTCTTGCTCCTAGCCTGGACTACAGCAGCTTTGGTTTTTTTTTTGTTTTTTTTTAAGAACATGTGAGGGTGAGGTGACAAAGTTTCCCAAAGCCCTGGTTCTCATGGGCTTCTTGTGGCTTTGAGTGCTGCCTTTTCGATTGGCGGTGTCATGGTAGGCCTAAGCAGGCAAAAATAGGCTTATACATGTCCTGGCTTGCCTAGGCATATTTTTCTGATCCCCCTCCTTGTGTTTTGGGGAGAAGCAACTGTGGGAAAGAGGATGAAGAGCCTGGAGCCACTGAGTCTGAGAATTCTGGCTTGTACAGACTTGTTTTGCATCCTGAGGTAAACAAGGTACACACTCTCATCTTGTGCATGCCTTGTGCAAGACCTGCATGTTCTGCCCTAAAAAGGGTACAGCAAGACTATTCATCTAATATGGTCAAGCTTGGCTAACTGCCATTCTAATTGGCTATTCTGTGTCCAAAAGTCCATTAGTCTCTGATGTAGGTTTGGGAGTTCCCCGCCCCCCCACACTTTGTAAAATGACCCAGACTAAAACTCAGCTGGCTGGAAATTTAGATGAAGCTCTATTTACAGCTCAGCACAATATACAAGCAGATNAGCCTGGGAAGAATTAGAAGTCTGAGTGGCTGACAAGACAGTAACAGAATTCCTTGAAAGTGTTTGACTGTCTGAAGCTGTAGCTAGCCCCATGAGTCAGGAGATTAATATTTGTGAGTAAATACTTAAAGCCTCTTATAATTCACCATTGCCTTCTGCCATAAGCAGAAAGCAACTCCTTGAAGTCCATCTAGTGGGCAAGCAGAGTATTGACTGCAAGCAGTACATTGACCACAGGAACCTTTTCTTCCAGTTCAATTAATGCTATATATTATTGCTAGTTATTTCTAGATCCTGTGTTATTACCTCTACACAGTTTCCATGACCGTGCAAAGAACTGATTGTTATTAAAATTAGTGGTTAGGGTGGTGAGAGTTCTGAACATTGAATATTAATAAACAATATTAATATTTGAAAATCATATCTTGCATCAAGTCCCCTCCATAACAGGCAGGCATGAGATTTGTGCTAAGGACCTTGAAGCTCCTGGAAGTGACCAATTGAAAAGTCTTTCTTTTTCGAGAGTAGCTGAAGTAAAATCAACCTTGGTGTTTGTGCCTTCACGCTAAACATGCTATTTTCCTTTAAATACAGACTGACATTTTCAAAGCTATCAATGTTATTATCAAGCAGAAGTTCCAAACAATCAGGCTTGAATTATATATAGCTCCAAGCAGCTATTATGTTCTCCCTTCTGAACTATGTTTTGTTAAATGCACATCGATGTCTAAGAGCTCTTTGCAAAGAAACAGGCTCCTGTTCTAGGAACAGGGTTCTAGGAATAGAATTTGTATAACCTTCAGACCAAAGACATTCTATTCTAAACCATCTACACAAAGAGTATGTGGTAATGCATGGATAAGGAATACTGAGGCTCCTCTTACTCTAGTTGCTGGCAGATCTTTGCAGCTGTGCCTGTATCTGGATGTATATTTGAATCATTTGGTCCTGGATATAACAAGCAACAGGGTTTCATATTTGCAGTTCTAGCTTGTTGATGAGTAGGAAACTCACCATTTTAGGCAAGTATGTTGTCGTTCCCATGTTCTAGGGCAATATTTTGACCCTGATTAGATTTCTGGGTGTAACGAGGGAGCAGCAGAAGCTTTCTTTCCACTTAAAATTGTTTGTCTGTTTGCAGACAAACTGTACCTGTGTGCTTGAGTTTTCTGTTTCCTTTCATTGCTGTTACAAGAACCTTTAAAGTCAAGTTTTGACATAAGTCGATGACATTAGCAGACTGAAAAACACATCAGACTGCTTCATGTTTTTCAAGTCTTTGCAGAAGAGTCAGGCTCTGAAGTAACTTCTGGATGGCAAAAGATGTCTCAGTAAAGGTAAACCTCAAGGTGCAAAACCACCTATGAGCGGAGGGATTCTACTTCTGATCTACATCAGTCTTGTACCCTCTTGATCTGTGCCTGCCTCTAATTCCATTTACTTTATACTTGATCCTTATTTTTCTTGTGGATTAGTAGTTTTAGAATGTGAGTATCTGACAGACAAGTCCTTGCTGCTCCTTGATAAAACAAGAGATGCGTGTCAAGATGAAATACCACAAGAGATGAGGAAGGCAATGAGAACAAGGGTAGTGATACAGAGTGAACGTGAAGAGATCTATCACTTACAGGCTAATTATTGATGTTATGTGTGTGTTACAGAGAGGAGGTCTTCTGGTAAGACTACTCTGTTGCATTTCATGAACATAGATCAGTTCTACTTAATTAAAAACTTGTAACTTCTAATTTTCTTTTTCATCCATATGTGTTTTCCTTCCTTCCTTCTTCTTCTGGGAGGGAGAAATTAAAGAGAATATTTTAAAAGTAGATTTAAAGGCTTCTCTGTTCCTTATAACCAGATGATAGAAGATCTTTTTACAACCTTTAATCAAATAGGACCTGTTTTCTGTGGATTTTCTTTTTTTCCTCCAATAAATAGATGCTGATTTGCAAGTTCATTTTTGAAATGGCAGGATTCTTTAGAACTTCTCTGCTCATTAGGAAGATGCTTTGGTAAAAAAACAGTGTTCTGTCTACCTCCCTTTTGGGAAAAATAAGGGAGGGGGAAGATAGTGATTAAGCAAAGAGATAAAAAAACCCCCAACATTCCTTTTGCAGTTCTCTCACTTATGAACTAACACTATCTTAAATTTGGATGAAAGCTGCTATATCTTTGTGCTTCATGAATAAAGCACAGTACAAACACTGTCACTGTTAACAGAAATGAAGCCACCTCTGAGATGGAGATTCCAGACAATGGAGACCTGAGACAATGCATCTGTTTTTCTACCTCCCAGCTCACTTACATTTCCCCATAGGAGGAGGACCTAATGTTTAGGAATGTTAAAACTAGGTCTTGCTTCACACAACAGAGAGAAAAATAACTTAGTTTTTGTCCTGGTTAGGAGTCTGTGTGCATATTCTGCTATCAAAGGTTATGTATGTGGTAACCTCTTCTCCTTGGGCTCTTGTAACAGAGAGACTTAGTATTTCTCTGCATAACAAAGGCATAGTGAAATGCAGTGAAAATAGAAACTGACAGTGCTCTTTGTGATTTTTAAGGACGTGTAACTGTGTGGGTTTTAGTCTTTTGCTGGCCATTCGTGAAGCTCTCTTTAGTGGTGGAATGGGCTTTTGTTTAAGCTGCATGAGGCATGGGTGCATGTCCCAAGACACAGGACTGAATTTACACCAGCAGGACTCACACAAGGCATTCCAGAGATACAACAATTAGGTAGGCACATGACACTCAGATGCTAATCTGTGTTTTAGTGTCAATTCAACTTCAAAAATACAATCCAGTAAGCATTGTGATGGTGAGATGTACTTCATACCAAGTCAAGGTCATGGAGTATGTTCATAGAGTCAGAGTGTATTAGTTCTTGCTGGAGAACACTTCCCACCTCCTGAAGGTAGGACTGGACAAGAACTGCTTTTAAAGATCTCTTATGTCCTATTCAGGATCCAAGAAAACCCATAGATAAAAGGTTCTCCAGCTCTTCCAAATGTCATCTTTGTGCCTCACAAGAAAAGGTATCTTATTCAGCTTCCAGGCTGAGCACATCCATGTTGCTGGTCCCAACATGCACACTCTTTGCTGAGGTATCATAAAAGAACATAAATATTCACCTGTTTCCTGGATTCAGCATATCATTGTCACAGGGTTACCTGACTCCAAAGCTGCTTAATGATAATTTGGTTTGCTTAAGGCAGTGGCTGCATATTTCTACAAGCTAGCTATAGCTTTAGTTAAAAACAAATATAAAAATAGAAATAAAATCCTTATCAAAGTCTTTAGCCTGACAAAAAGGTCTGATAAAAAGCAAGACCCATTCAAAATTTTCACATGTATAACCAGTATTTTTGGTACCCTGCTCCTGTCAGTAGACAAGCTGGAGAATTCCAAGTTTACAAAGGCTGGTTGACAGCCAACTGAACANATGTAAGTCCTGGCTGACACTACTAAAACTGAGATGAGTAAGGTAACCTAAACGTAAAAATCACAGGGCATAGAATATGGAAAAAGGGAAAAAAGACCAAAAACCTGGTATTTTATATTAAAGGCACCATCAGCTGCTTTTGCACCAGAAATAACATGGTATTGCAGGCCCTCACTTTCTTACTGATTAAAGCCCTTTCGGGACTGCAAGTAAACATTTGAAGAACAAACATTTATTACTTTCTATATGTCCAAAAAAAAATGTTCCCATAAATATTTGTCCTTGATGGTTAGGAAGAAAAACTGTATCACCACAGGTCATATTCCTCTTGGAAATATTTGCTTAACATTCTTTAAAGTAATACACGACAAACACAGGTACCTTTGTTCCTCTATAGGCTGTCTTTGAATTGGGCTTTTTCCAAAGGTCAAAGTCTAATCACTGACCTAAGCTTACTAATAGCTGCAGGGATAGCATCAGTTATGACTTACCTTATGCAAGTGCAGCACCATATCAACCTCAAATTTGTATGCTTGGAGCAGAAATGATCTATTAAAAGCTTACAAAAAGCCACTGATATTACTAAGAGGAAACATACTAAAAGGGTAATGGTAGCAAAACCTGTGAATAGTCTGGAGGGTGGTACAATTCTATTAGCATAAAAATGATTTGGGAATGGTGAGGAAATTGAAATTAAAAGAAGAATAAACAGTATCTAGAGGATGAAAACACAAAGTCAAAGGACATGAATTAGGCTTTTCTACCTGAAGCATTTTTCAGTTCACAGAAGGGGACAGGACTAAAAATGAATATCCTGAAATCTCTATTCTCTCAATATTATTTTCTCACATTTTTTCACACACTTTCAACATTCTTAAGTTTCAGTATCTTATGTTTACTGTGTTTGTTTACAAGGTTTACATGATTTTCTACCTTGACAAATACTGTCTTGTAAATGTCAACTTTTGTATACTTAAATTGTTTGCATAAGTAGCACTTTGTGTTGGTGTGCACTTCTAGTGGTTATTCCCAGTAGTGAGTGGTGCACTTTAAATTTGCATCTCCAATTCAGAAACTAAATTTTCATCTCCAATTCTAATACTGAAATTTAGTAAAACTTTGCACTTTTTTTTTTCCCCTCTGCATCCTCTGTCTCTTTAGATTTGTGAGGTTTTATACCTCAAGTGTCATGGCTAATTTAATATTTTTAGATGTTTATAAAACAGGTCTTGATTTCAAGCAATTAGTTTAGAGGTTCTCAAAGTACCAATTCATGATAATGACCATAAAACCAAGAAATGTGATACCCACCACTATTAATTTTAGTGGGCCTTGGGCACAACCAACTGCTGTATGGGGCACAACATCACTCCTTCATTTCTTTTGTTCTTATAGGAATCTCAAAGTTGCATCTGAAATGTGACAACAGGAGGTAAAAACAGTTGAAAGAGAGGTGGTGAAGAAAGGGCAAATTCATTAATGTTTTAGAAACTACATCTGACTCTCTAGACCTCTGTGTGATAAATTTCTGCCTTATGATTTTCATACCAGTCTTTTCCTTACAAGCTTTGATGTGCTTCATTGCTGTGAATAAGAAAAAGTGTGCAAATTATTTCATTACAGCTTTTCTAATGTCCCTGGTAGCTCTTTCTTAATGGTGCTGAGACATTCAGATGAATCTGTCTCTTCTTTCCAGTAGATCTTTTTTAGGGTACAACCATAGGAACACACCTTGCAGCTGAAGTATTTTCCTTCTTTTCCTGATGTTGATGATTTATCAGCCTCATGCACATGTAGTGTTTTTTGTTTGTGTGTTTGTTTGTTTGTTTGTTTTTTTCCCTAGACAATTTTTGAGGCAGATTGATTTCCTGATCACAGAATGTTAGGTGTTGGAAGGGACCTCTGGAGGTCTTCAAGTCCAACTCTCCTGCTGGA
>WBNM01007189.1:29894-49044 GCA_013399055.1 Ramphastos sulfuratus
TAGCCTGGTGAGGAGGAGGCTCAGGGGAGACCTTATTGCTGTCTACAGCTACCTGAAGGGTGGTTGTGGCCAGCAGGAGGTTGCTTTCTTCTCTCAGGCAACCAGCACCAGAACAAGAGGACACAGTCTCAAGCTGTGCCAGGGGGAGTTTAGGCTGGAGGTGAGGAGAAAGTTCTTCACTGAGAGAGTCATTCCCCACTGGAATGGGCTGCCCAGGGAGGTGGTGGAGGCACCGTCCCTGGAGGTGTTCAAGGCACGTTTGGACGTGGCACTTGGTGCCATGGTCTAGTCTTGAGGTCTGTGGTAATGGATTGGACTTGATGATCTTTGAGGTCTCTTCCAACCTTGCTTATACTGTGATACTGTGATTTCAATCTCAACAGTATCAGAGTATAACTAGAATAATGAAGGAGAATATAGCCAATACCTTTGCCCTACCAGTAGCAATCTTACAGTGATGTCAGATGATAGTTATCTCTTTCCTTCCTGCCTCATCATAAAATATGTACCTTTTTCTTCTTTGCTATGCAGCACAACATTGATCTACCACATTACTGCAACTCTTACAGTCGTTTTTGTCATACTCAGACATACTGCAAGATCATCACACTAATCAGAATAACCTTGCTGCAATTAAACTTGTGGTGGAGTTATTGCTGAAATCACATAAATTAGTCATGTGCCAGGTTTGCCTTCTGATTATTTTTATTTAAACACAAAGCACCTGGGCACCCTCCCTTGTCAAATGTGGTGATGCTCCTTGTACAAGACCAGCAATGCAGACAGAGATGGCAAATTCTTTCCAAGGCTCTTTACTATCTGTTTTATATTTCTGTTGCAGGGATTATATTGTTATTGTCCTTGCTGTATTTCTTGAGTTTAAATTGAGATGAAAAAAAAAACAAACTCCTGCAAGACAGCTAAAATCTGGCCTGTCTCCTTTCTCAGTCATTCTTGTTACAGTAGATATAAGGACTCACCAAGAATGCTTTCTGAAGTTGCTCATGTCACACTGATCTAAGGGCAGTAAGTCTGGACAAAAGATGTCAAGACAGTCATGAAGTGTTAATGTTAGGTCAGGTTGCTCATGAGTATGCTCCAGGAAAAGGTTTCAGAGTATAGATGGGTTTACCCTTGAAATGATCTGAAAAGTCATAGAATCATAGAATGGTAAGGTTGGAAAGAGACCTCAAGGATCATCTAGTTCCAACCCCCTGCCATAGGCAGGGACACCTCCCACTAGTACAGCTCACTCAAGGCCTCATCCAACCTGGCCTTGAACACCTCCAGGGAGGGAGCAGCCACAACCTCCCTGGGCAACCTGTGCCAGTGTTTTACCACCCTCACTGGAAAGAACTTCCTCCTGACATCCAGTCTAAATCTCCCCTCTGCCAGTTTAAACCCATTGCCCCTTGTCCTGTCATTGCAAGACCTTGTAAATAGTCCCTCTCCAGCCTTCCTGTAAGCCTCCTTCAGATACTGGAAGGCTACTCTAAGGTCTCCTCAAAGCCTTCTCTTCTCCAGGCTGAAGAGCCCAAACTGTCTCAGCCTGTCCTCACAGGAATGCTGCTGCAGCCCTCTGATCATCTTTGTGGCCCTCCTCTGGACCTGCTCCAACAGTTCCATGTCCTTCTTGTGCTGGGGGCTCCAGAACTGCACACAGTACTCCAGATGGGGTCTGAGGAGAGCAGAGTAAAGGGGCAGAATCCCCTCCCTTGCCCTGCTGCCCACACTGCTCTTGCTGCAGCCCAGCACTCGGTTGCTGTCTGGGCTGCATGTGCACACTGCAGGCTCATGTTGAGCTTTTCATCAACCCAGACCCCAAGGTCCTTTTCCTCAGTCAAGTCAGGTCAGAGGCATATGGGCAGCTAAGGAACTGAGGCTACTCCTGTGCATAATAACCACATTATTTTTAGCCTGAGAAATAGTCCTGTAGGACTCTGGTGGGTTTTTTTGGAGGATGTCATCTTACTTGACCCAGACTGTCCAGCAGTTATCCAACCTCTAAGACTATGAGGCAATTAAAATTCATTTAAAATTATTATTAAAATAAGAAATGTTGTATCATGGAGAATAAGTTTGGGCAGAAGTCATATACTTTGTTTAAAATCCGTCATTATTAATGTCCTAAACCCAAAAAGCAATATAGGCAAATGAACTATTTCTACAATAAATGATCCAGAACCAAGAGAGGATGGAGAATTTCTTAATTCATGAGTCAGCTGTGCAATAGAGTTATCCTTCTCTGAGCCAGTAAGTGCTTGTATGACTCTGATTTAGTCTTTGCAAGAATGTGTGGACTGGGAGATATACAATGGCAATTTCTGCCATCTTCTATTTCCAGTCAAATTCTGAATATTTGGTTGAAATACTTGTTTTCAACAACTGTCATGAGGAACAGCTCAGTCTGCTGCTAATCAGCCTTATTTTCTAGATATCAGTGAACCTTATACTGATTTATACTCCTGATTCTCTATATAAGCCTATGAATAGCATCTTAAGTGGCCATGATTTTTTGTTTCCAGGATCATATCACCACTGTCAAATTTTCTGGCAGAATATAGATACAGTGTAAGCCTGTTCAGCTTGTTAATTAAATTAGGTATTTACAAAAAGCTATACAAGGTATTTGCAAACCATGTCTTACCTCTAAACACAATTATGCAATGTCACTGCTTCTGTAATTTTCTTGTCGTTTTAAGCTACATTTGCAATAAGGGACTGATGAAAAGCTCATTGAAGTCAGCAAAGGCCAGTGAGTTCTACTTCAACCTTTAACATGCTCAATACAGCACAAATAAGCTACATTGGCTTCACTGCTTATGTTTCTATCTCCTTCTGTTTTGGTTATTCTCCTGCTCTTCTTGTAACTTTAGATTTTGTAGGATCTGCTCAGAGCTCTGGTAGGAAACTGTCCTGAGACTGTCAGCTATTTCTAAGCACTATGTAGCAGAGATAAGTAGAATGCTTTCCTATCCCACTTTTTTTACACCTTTTCCATCCGAGGAGGCAGCCAGGACCAGTTTTCTTTCTGCTAAGTAAAACATAGGATCATAGAATGGTAAGGTTGGAAGGAGACCTCAAGGATCNTGGGCTGCATGTGCACACTGCAGGCTCATGTTGAGCTTTTCATCAATCCAGACCCCAAGGTCCTTTTCCTCAGGGTTGCTCTCAGCCATTCACCACCCATTAAAAGGCAGATATGTTTTCTGTAAAGGAGAGAAAAGATTCCAAAATCTTCTGAATTCAGAAGATTTGAAGTCACTGCTCTCTTTTAACCATTTTAATATAAAGTATTCCAAACAAGCAGAACAATTTTGCTTCTGGTGATAATGGCTGATGAGGCTCGAGGTGAGGAGAAAGTTCTTCCCTGAGAGAGTCATTCGCTACTGGAATGGGCTGCCCAGGGAGGTGGTGGAGTCACCGTCCCTGGAGGTGTTCAAGGCACATTTGGACGTGGCACTTGGTGCCATGGTCTAGTCTTGAGGTCTGTGGTAGTGGGTTGGACTTGATGATCTTTGAGGTCTCTTCCAACCTTGCTATACTGTGATACTGTGATATTGCTCCTAGGAATGACACAGCTCCTGTTCAGGAACTGCTCACCTGGCCTGGCAAGCCAGTGAGCAGACTGTTGGGCAGTTCTACTTTCTCAGGAAGAAGCAATGTCTTCACTTGGCCTAAGAAACAGGACAGTCCTTTCTGTGCCTTGGAAATATTTACTTGTTTCTGTGTTCTTTTATTTTCCAAGGGTTTGAACTGTGTCACCTTCTCTGCCTCTTTTCCTTAACTTCACATTCAGCTACCTTACTTTTCACATCTACATCTTGTCCCCTGTGCAGCACGCCAAGCCCACACATAAACTGGCACATAAAAAGCCAGGATACATAGTGTTGTGAAAGAGAATGCATCTGTAGCTTCAGGAAATAAAATGTTTTATTGGCAAAACTGGCTTGACAGGGTACACAATAAACTGACAGGGACTTTTCTGTTCACACAAATCCATCAGTCAAAGCTATCTACTTGAAAATATTTTGTTGTTGCCTTTAGGACTTTTCAGTTTCTTGGTCGTATAGTGTTTTCCTCAGCCTCAAGCAGACAGCAATATAAAATTGATGGATATTTTAAAACCTATGAAATGGCTTTAAAAAAACATATTTATTTTTTATTTATCTGCATGACAGATTATTAGAAGAGGGCATTTTTCCAGCATCTCAAACCCATACAGCAGAGTCCCGTACATACAGTCCAAGAGCAGAGAAATTTCTTGTGGCCAGATGCAGTTATGATACTCATGGAAGGGAGTGGCATGGTGTTATGTGAAGCCTCTGCTAGCAGTTCTATTCATTGCTGGATATAAGCAATATTCTTTGATACACATGGATGTTGTCACTGCCCAACACAGATATGAACCATCTGTGACCAGTTCACTGCAGGCAGGTTGGTGAGCAGCAGAGAGGGACCAGTGTAGCTTCTGCACTGGACTGCCTCATTGGAGTTGTAGTTCACTGATGACAACCACCAGGGTTTTGGTCTAGTTTTGAGTTTCTAAATCTTGAGGGTTTTGCTAGTTTTGAGTTTGTAAATCTTTGTTGTTCTGCTGCTTGAGTGAGAAATCTTCAGAGGTGCAAGTCAGGAATATTGTCTTTTCTATTCTCTTTCTGGGGTTGAGAGGATGACAACTCCAGGGAGCAGGAAAAAAGGAAACACAGTTCAGTTTCATTTGCTGCAAATTTATTAAATGTGCTTCTGTTAAATCAAAATGCAGATTGTGTTGTTCAGCTAAACTAAAAAATATCAGACCCAGAATCACAGAGAGATTTCTTACTGATTCTGCATTGACCCTTATCAGTTTCCTTTGGGATGCTCTTGGTTTGCTTTGTGAAATATCTGGTCTAAGTCACACCCCTGGTGCCTTCTATCTGCAAGGTGCCAAAAAATGGAAGGGAGTGGTTCATTTTCTCTGTGTGTATGGAGTAAAAGAAGGCTTGTCCGTGGGAAAAAAGGAGTCTGCCACATCCAAGTTTTATTGATTTGGTACATCTGCAGAGGATTAAACTATGTATGGAAATGACTGTGCTCTTCTCCTGACAAATGTTGCACAAACTTCAGAACAAGACAGGAAATGTGCTTTAAGAGATACCCTGGTTATTTATTAACAAAATGACCTTTTACTTTGAATTACCTGATGCACTCAGGTCCTAAAGCACCACAGTCAAAGATGTTGTAAAAGACATGATTGTTTGGATCTCTGGGCAACAGAAGAGTCTCAGTGACAGATGAAATAAAAAGTCTTTCAGGACCTGGGTCTGGCTCAAACCTTTGCTGTCATCATTTTCTTGGTAATGCTATTTCTTCATAAAATCCTCTCAAACATGTAATTTCAGATCATGCTTAAGATGTGTCAATATTCATCTCTACAGTAAGCACTAGATCTGTAACAGTGAGTGTTTCCCAGTTAATGTATTTCCTTGAGGGACTCTCTAATCCTGTACTTGTCAAGTTTTTATGCTGTCTCCACATGTGCATGATACATATGCCCTAGGAGGAGGCCACTGATACGTGGATGCATATGTATTCATCATCTCCTGTCTTATCTTCCAGTCACTGCCCTGTACGTTTAGCCATTAGAACTATTTGCCATTTTTTGCTTGCTATATTTCTTATATTTTGTCCCTGTACCCCTTTGTGCTTCTCTAGCCTCCAGAAGAGCAATTTCTTAGAAGCCAAACATTTTCCCTGTCAGATGGGTAGATTCTTCTGAAAGACACCAATTTTATAGGCTTAGGTTCTTGTGATTTGGTTTTGTAATTGTAGGATCTTAGATACCTGGACATGATTTTCATAGAATCATAGAAGGGGAAGGTTGGAAGGGACTTCAAGGATCATCTAGTTCCAACCCCCTGCCATAGGCAGGGATACTTCCCACTAGTACAGGTCACTCAAGGCCTCGTCCAACCTGGCCTTGAACACCTCCAGGAAGGGAGCAGCCACAACCTCCCTGGGCAATCTGTTCCAGTGTCTCACCACCCTCACTGGAAAGAACTTCTTCCTAATGTCCAGTCTAACTCTCCCCTCTGCCAGTTTAACCCCATTCCTCCTTGTCCTGTCATTACAAGACCTTGTCAATAGTCCCTCCCCAGCCTTCCTGTAGGCCCCCTTCAGATACTGGAAGGCTACTATAAGGTCTCCTGGAAGCCTTCTCTTCTGAGAATCTTCTAGATTTTCCATCCAGGCTACAACTATTCTGTGCCCCCATACCAACATCTTCAATTTTTTCTGTCATCTAATCATTGTTCCCTAGGAGAGCTATTAGTGTGGAGTGGGACTCCTCCATTGCTCAGTTGTCCTCTGTTCTCTTACCATGGTAACTGTTTCCCCATTGCCAAGTGGCCCACACGTGCTAGTTTCATATGAACATTACAGAAACATTCAGGTTGGAAAAGACCCTCAGGATCACCAAGTCCAACCAATATGCCTACTTTACAAGGTGCACCCTAAACCATATCCCCAAGCACCACATCCAAACAACCTTTAAACACACCCAGGGTTGGTGACACAACCACCTGCCTGGGCAGCTCATTCCAATGTCTGACCACTCTTGCTGTGTTTTTTTGTTTGTTTTTGTTTTTTTCCTAATGTCCAGTCTAAACCTACCCAGTCACAGCTTGAGGTCATTTCCTCTTGTTCTATCACTTTTTATCTGTGAGAAGAGACCAGCACCAACCTCTCCACAATCTCCTTTCAGGTAGCTGTAGACAGTGATGAGGTCTCCCCTCAGCCTCTTCTTCCTCAAACTACCCATCCCCAGCTCCCTCAGTTGCTCCTCATAAGATTTATTCTCCAGGCCCTTCCACAGCTTCGTTGCCCTCCTCTGCACTCATTTGAGCACCTCCACATCCCACTTGTAATGAGGTGTCCCAAACTGAATAGTTTCCAGATATTTTCCAGCCTCCATAACAGCTTCTCAGCTTTGTGTAATCCCTGATTGTTTCTGCCACTTATCTTTTTTTATTAACCATCCTTGTAACCTCCAGGAGCTCATCAGAGCATNGCAGCCACTTCCAGATAACAGAGGTATGTGGAAAAGAACTTGAGGGTGCTGATGGATGAGAAGCTGGACATAAGCAGACAGTGTACGCTTGTAGCTCAGAAGGCAAATCAAATCCTGGGCTCCATCAAAAGATGTGTGGCCAACAGATTGAGTGAGATGATTCTACCACTTTGCCCTGGAGCCCTCAATACAGGAAAGGGTCTGGAGGAGGGCCACGAAAAAGATCAGGGGATTGGAGCACCTCTGCTACGAGAACAGGCTCAGGGAGCTGCAGTTGTTCAGCCTGGAGAAGAGAATGCTCCAGGGAGACCTAATAGCAGCCTTGCAGTACCTGAAGGGGGCCTACAAGAAGGATGGGGAGAGATTGTTTACGAAGGCCTGTGGCAGTAGGACAAGGGACAATGGCTTCAAACTAGAGAAAAGCAGACTCAGATTGGATGTTAGGAACAGGTTCTTTACTATGAGAGTAGTGGAACAGCTTGGCCAGGGAGGTAGTTGCAGCTCCATCCCTGAAGCTATTCAAGTTAAGGCTTGATAAGGCTCTGGGCACCCTGTTCTAGTCGAGGATGTCCCTGCTGAGTGCAGGAGAAGATTGGACTAGGTGACTTCTGGAGGTCCCTTCCAGCCCAGCCTATTCTATGAGGCAAGAGAGGAACTACAGTAAGCTTCAAAGGATGCAAATGCTGCAAACTGGAACTGAAAGGACCTGATAGTCACTCTTCAATTGCTGGCCATTTATCAACCTGTACATTTAACACACAGAAATACAAATATTGTCACACTGTCATATGACAAAAATAAACCAGAAACATTTGAGAGTAGATTTTTAAATTACTTGAGCAGCAGATCTGCAAAGACTTGTAAGTTTTATTTCACTTAGATGTGATAATACTCAAAAGAACAGTTAGATGATCTGAGTAGTGGCCAAATACTTTCATTTCCTGTGTGATTAGATACTGCTCTTTAAATAGTACTTTTAAAAACAAAACCAAGCCAGTAACCTTATTAAGTCTTGGCTACAAGTTTATTAAAATGATAATTCCGTGTTCTGAGCTAGGCTGAAATTAGTTCTATTGTTGTCTTCAATTTTTCAAAATGTCTTTTTCTAAAAGGGAAAGAAGTGACTGAATTGTGGCAAGGTAACTTTCTGTTTATATATAAACAGTGGGCAGCAGCCAATTGGTAACCGGTAAGAACTTTCAAAGCAACCAAGACATTAAATGAGAATTATGATTAATGATACCCCTTGGACTTTTGCTATGGTGTCTGGAAGGGTTATCATTTTGAGCTACAAGGGTGAAGTGGGCTAGTGTGGTTCCATATAGTTCCACCTAGCAGGAAATGTCCTAAGCCATGACAGGGGGATTGAGATTTAGATGATTTTTAAAGTCTCTTCCAACCCAAGCCATTCTATGATACAGCTACACCACTTAAGTGACTAAGTCGTTCTACAACTTAATTTCAGAACAGATCATGAATCACAAGACTCAGACCCTTTGGTTCTTATAAGCTTATAGGTTTGCATGGTTGTGGTCTGAGGGAGCTGAGGTTGTTCAGTCTGGAGAAGAGGAGGCTGAGGCCAGACCTCATTGCTCTCTACAACTACCTGAAGAGAGATTGGAGGGAGGAAGGGGCCAGTCTCTTCTTGGTGGCAAGTAACAGGGCTAGAGGTAATGGTTTCAAGATTCGCCAGTGGAGGTTCAGGCTGGATGCTAGGAAATACTTCTTCACAGAAAGGATTCTGAAGCATTGAAATGGTCTGCTCAGGGCAGTGATGGAGTTACAGTCCCTGGAGGTGTTTAAGTAGTGTGTGAACCTGCTGCTTAGGGACATGGTTTAGTGTTAAATCTTGAATGCTGGGTCAAAGGTTGGACTGGATGGTAATTGAGGTCTCTTTCAGACAAATGTTGTCTGTGACTGTAGTAGTTTAAATTCTGTAGGATGCTGTTTCTAGGTTTTGTCTCTAAAATGGGAATGATAAGGATTTGATCCCCTTTCCTTGGTTTTTGGGGGCTGGTTTTGGTTTTTTTTTTTTTCTTTTTTTAAAGCTTTGCCTTACTCAAGATCTTACTTTGAATTCTTACAGCTGTTACTAGACGCAGCTTCCCTCCTCAGCTAGGTCTAATGCTATGCAAATTAATATAATTGACAATTATCTGCCTGTCATTTTATCATAGCTTTTGAATTACATTTAAAAGGGAACTGCTTCTGGTGAAGCAGGCAAAAATTAAATTTATGAGGAAAATTCTTCACCAACATAAATGCAGTCACTGACCATAATGGATTTTGGCCTTGGATGTTTGATTCTTTCCACATTTCCTCTTAATTCAACTCAACCTTTCAGTACTTGAATCTCAATTAGCAAATCCCTCTGATTTCATTCAGACAGACTCAGACTTTGAGAGTATCAGAAGGTTGTTCTCTGCTTTCTTTTTATACTGAATATCTAGTGACTTTGAAAGCATTTTTCTTACCTTATAAAATCCTCTTTATCTTACCTTATAAAATGATGCTCATATAAGGCTGACAAGAAAAAGCAAATGTACATTCCTGTTCTTATTTCTGTAACACATTGAGCAGTGCTGTTTTATTGTACATGACAAAGGTACTGTTTAAAGCAAGATCCTGAAGAAGCTGTCTCTGGGCTTTTACGTTACTACATGGAAGATGTGGAAATGCTTCCAAACATATCAGTCATGTCCAGCCTCTGCTTCTTGAAATGTAACCTTATTGTTCCTGTGATCAAGCAACTCATATATGGGAAGGTGATGCTGTCTCATCACTTCTGTTCTCCTCTTCAAGCAGGGAACAAATTCTGTCGCAGCTCTGCAAACTTCATAGCACACATGTCTCACTCCTCCTGCTCTGCTGCAAGAAAAAAATCTGTACTTAAACCAACAAACCACAAACTAGTTGTACTTTATTACACATTTAACCTAAAGGGTTGCTCATTTTCCACTATAAGCTGATGATAGCTTTGTTACTTGATATAGGTTTGCTATTACAACAAACAGCCTTCAAAANAAAAAGCAAATGTACATTCCTGTTCTTATTTCTGTAACACATTGAGCAGTGCTGTTTTATTGTACATGACAAAGGTACTGTTTAAAGCAAGATCCTGAAGAAGCTGTCTCTGGGTTTTTACGTTACTACATGGAAGATGTGGAAATGCTTCCAAACATATCAGTCATGTCCAGCCTCTGCTTCTTGAAATGTAACCTTATTGTTCCTGTGTGATCAAGCAACTCATATATGGGAAGGTGATGCTGTCTCATCACTTCTGTTCTCCTCTTCAAGCAGGGAACAAATTCTGTCGCAGCTCTGCAAACTTCATAGCACACATGTCTCACTCCTCCTGCTCTGCTGCAAGAAAAAAATCTGTACTTAAACCAACAAACCACAAACTAGTTGTACTTTATTACACATTTAACCTAAAGGGTTGCTCATTTTCCACTATAAGCTGATGATAGCTTTGTTACTTGATATAGGTTTGCTATTACAACAAACAGCCTTCAAAAAGACTTGAAATGAGCACTTGTCTGAAAAAGCTAAGTATTTACCTGAGTCTCTGCCAGATGCTGTAGTTCTGGAATCTACAATGAAATCAGACATAACTCCATGATCTTTCTAGCAATCTATGGAATCTACAATGAAATCAGACATAACTCCATGATGTTTCTAGCAATCTATGGAATCTACAATGAAATCAGACATAACTCCATGATGTTTCTAGCAATCTATTGATTTCTTTCTAATTCTTTTGGGGGAGGGGGGGAACCAAAAAACAAATTAAAAAACCCAACATCCCCCCCCCCCAAAAAAACAAAACCCCAAAACAAACATAAAAAAAAGTCATCTTACTAAGTCCTCACCCTACTTTGTTATTTTAGTAATTATCCCATTCCCTAGTGTGTGACAGGGCTAAAATTTTAAGGATTCCAGGACTTTGCTTCTATCTCTTAGTAATGGACATTACCAGAAAACTCTGTTGTTACCAAAAATTCCACTCTGGAGAGGATTTTTTGCACGTTGTTTTTCTCCTATTCAGAATTGATCCTGAATTCAACCAAAGAAATACAAATTTTTCAAAGATAAATATTTCATTTTAGATATTTTGGACCAGAATACTTTGATTTATGATTCTACATATATTCCTTATAACCACACAGAAAGAGGGAAAAATAGAGCAAAAAGTTTGTGATTCATTTGGACCTGTTTAGATGCCTTCTCCTTCTCTACATCTAAAAATGTTTTTGGCTGAATCACTTCTTTTACCCAAAGTGTTTCTCTTGATTTCTGATTGAGTTGTTTTCCCTTAGGAAATAGTTAAAATGTTCCAAGGCACTTTGTTATTATGCTGTGGATTTTGATTTGAAGGATGTAGGTGTAGAGCATCCCTTCTCATAATTTCAAACCTAAATCATGTACCTGAGATTGGTTAAATTCACCTTTTGACCTGGTGCATGCTCTCAAGTGGTGAGATCACATTTTCTTGATGCAGCCATTGTTCAGGGTAGCATCGAGAACATGAACATGATGTACCCTGAGTTACTACCCATGTTATAACGTTGCCACTACTGTCATCCAGCTACTATTTATGTATTAAGTGGTTTCTGTTCTCAAATTCTCCATTCATCTCTGTTAGAAAAAGTCCTGTGGGCAGGAAATTTAACAGGATCATTCTCAGCAAAATAGATGTAAATAGCCAGACAGATTTAGGCCAGGTTGTTAACAATCAAATTAGAATTTATCATAATGAAAGATGGGAGATGGTTTCATTTGGTGACAGATTTTTCCATTTTTAGTTATCTTTCTCAAAGCTACAAATTTTGCAAAACCTTTCCCTAATCCCTCTTTCTTTCTCCTTTCTATTACAAAAACTAATTTCCTCCGGAAGATTTTTTTTGTACACTTTTCTTTCTATATCTGAGGAGGATTATTCATTGAAACTTCAGCCTCTCATTCTCTTCTCCATCCTTATAATAGAGAGAAAAATCACACAACCTGTTTCTAAGGAGAACATATTCGTGACATAAGCCATTATGATGACTTCACAGGAATGAATAAGGGCAATGGATTTAAATATCCTTTCATTTGATGGCGTGTGAAGACAACAATGCAGACAGAGCTGTGCCTTCCTGCAGGAGTGCAGGAATATCCTGAAGCATTCAACTGAATGCTGTGTGACAAAGGAAAGCTATTTTTAGTGTTTGAGCTGTGTGATTTGGTGGTTATTTTCCTGCATGCTTTTCTAGTGAGGAGCCCCTGCAGACTTAGGTTAAAATCTAGTCTTTTTGACCTGCATACCACAGAGAATGGGTGGGGAATGGCTGGAGAGAAGCCCTGAGGAAAAGGACCTGAGGGTCTGGGGTAATGAAAAGCTCAACATGAGCCTGCAGTGTGTGCATGCAGNTGCTGACTAATCACCATTCTACTGGTGCAATGTCTTGCTTAACTACCAAATATATTAAAATATGCATTAGAAAAATTATTTTCATACTTTTCTTTGCCCTTCTGAAACTCAGCTTGCACTGTTATTAAGGAAGTGCCTTATCTTATTCAGCATTAGCCTAAGAATAGGAAAACATCAAAAACAGAAAAAAAAATAGTGCAGATACACAACTAGATAGCAGGTATAAAATTTGTGCTTGTTATTATTAAAAATCTATCTCTCTGATAAGAAAAGAGTGTGAAACTGTCTGTTTAAAATGCAGCCCACATCTTTATGTTCACTACAGACAAAATATAAGATGATACTAATATAACAAGAAGATTCCAAGTCTCTGTTCACTTGTGCCCAGAATTATTCTGGCACAGTAATTTACTTCTGCCCGTTAACACCAAGAGCTGTCACTGTTATATGTCTAGCCCTAAAGTTCAGCTTTGCTCTTCTTCCCAACCTTCTGTCAGACCTTACACAGTTAACAGTTGTCAGTTTGTTATTTCTAGAGGTGTCTCAGAATATTAAGAGTAACACCTTGTTATCCAGGACAGGGCTGTGAAACAAAGCTTCCCTTGGAAAAGTGAGTCTAGTCCCTTTCAGGTGAAAGATCCCAGGTGGGTGTGGGCAATGATTTCCATTCTGAATTACCAAACTCAACAATGAACTGCTTTGAGCTTTGGAGCAGTAATGTACCTTGTCTGTGACAGCTGCTTTACTGTTCAGAGTGGAAAACTGAATATGTGGTTCTGGAACTGTTGTTGGTTCCCATCTTCCTGATGGGAGGGGACAGTAGAAGTTTTCTCTAAATCCAATTATTTCTTCTTGCATTCACCTGAAAATCAAATTAAATAGAACAAAAAGACCCAAACAAAAAACTCAAACCTGCCCATCCCCCACCCAAAAAAAAAAAAAGGAAAAAACCCCAAACCCAATCAAAGAACAAAACCCCAACCACAAAACAACAAAAGCAAACAACAGAAAAAGATTATAATTCTCTAATTCCAAGCCTGTCCGAGCTTTATTTTGGTTTATTATCTTTTAATAAGAAGCTAATTTATTCTTGTCCTGATGCCTGAACTTGTTCTATGCATTGATGTAGAAACTGGTTTTAATTCATGAGGAATTCAATGCAAGCTAAACCCAGGTGTTTTTTCCAGAAGCTACCTATGCCTTCCAGTTTATCAGAGGTTCTAGTTACTCAGTTAAGCTGCTGGGCAGTTATGATTGAAAAAAAATCACAGATCTGATAATCCGTAGA
This sequence comes from Ramphastos sulfuratus, assembly GCA_013399055.1. Classification (NCBI taxonomy): domain Eukaryota; kingdom Metazoa; phylum Chordata; class Aves; order Piciformes; family Ramphastidae; genus Ramphastos; species Ramphastos sulfuratus. Next base: position 43,647 of record WBNM01007189.1, read on the forward strand.
GCAACCACAGAACTATTAGCTGTTAACTCTAGGAGTTCAGGGATAAAAGGGGAAGTGTGAGCACTGTCCATGCCTTAAAGAAGGAGTAACCAGGGAATTGTAAATCTTTCTATGAAATTCAATCACTGCATAGATTATGGAAGCAATATATGAGAATGTGAACAAACGATCAGACTTAGAAGACAATGTGCAGATGAATAACAGCTATCTGGATTTGTGAGGAACAAGACATGTCAGGCTGGCTTAATTAATTTTCTGCACCATATGCTGAAATAAGTCAAAGCTGGCATTCAGAAAGTATTCCACTACCTCGGGCATCAGGTCTTCTGTGAGAAGTAGTAAGATGGAGTAGGTGACATTTGATAAGGGTGTAGACATGTTTGAAACATGCAATAGTGACAGGCTGAGGTGTGAGCAGTTTGGGGACAGAATGACTTGGAAAAAGAGATGGGCCCTTGAGAAGGAGAAAAAAATGAGAAAAACTCAGAGGAGGTCTACAACAGGAGTGGGGAGGTTGCGAGATGGGAATCCTTCATGATAGTAGTTTCAGAAGCATGAGATATCCTAGGATCCAAAAATCATTGCTCTAGGGCTGTAGCAGGGCTCTGGGATGAGATTGAAATATTTGCTGCACCCTTTGCTGAAGATTCTTCTTACTTTGCTGACCCTTATCAGGATGATGCAGCTATGGCAACCTTGAGTAAGACAGTCTCATGCATTCTCATTGTGCAAAATTTCTAGGGCAGCCAGGGGAGACATTGCCCTTTTTAACCTTTTCATGACATAGCTTTTCATGACATTTAAATGCAATAACATATAGCAAAAAAACATTGAGAGCAAATCATGTGGTCTCTTGGTTAGGAATTACCATTTTAGTCAGTCCCTCCAAGGTGTAATTGAATAGACAAACCCAAAGTTCATCTCTATGTAGAAGTCAGCATATAAGCACAGTACATTACAAGGGGCTGCCCATTTACAAGGCAGAAGTCGTTTGAAATGGACATAAATGCTACAACAACCAGGAGGAAGAAACCTGTCTTTCATCTTTCTCTTAACCCAAGCCCTTTGGAAGCATTTGTCACACTAAAACTAAGGCCATGGTGTGTGAAACAGAGCTGAGAGAATTGCATTGCAGAGACTCTGGCCACAATGTTTTAGCTACTGCAGACTTTCTGAAAAACCCAGGCTAGTCAGTCCTTATTAACTGTGGTTTAAACTGGCAGAGAGGAGATTTAGACTAGATGTCAGGAGGAAGTTCTTTACAGTGAGGGTGGTGAGGCACTGGAACAGGTTGCTGTGACGGTTTAGGAGTTCCCTGCCCCCCCACACTTTGAAAAACGACCCAGACTAGAACTCAGCCAGTTGNACTGTGAGCCCAACTATTACCAAACATCTGGCTCTAGGTACCTCCCATAAGAACCTAATGTCATTTTTAATAATTCCAGGGATGTGGGCTTTACATAACATTCTGGTTTCTTCTACTTCATACTTGTGTTTGACACTTTCACTCTTTCTGTTCCTTTCCATTTGCTAGGAATCAACTGTAACAGCAGGGGTAAACTTTTTTCCAAGTTCCAGTGGCTCAGTTTCCAAGAAAAGTTACTTTTTTTTTTTTTTTTTTGGTGTTGCAAAAGAAAAGCAAACTAGTAAATCCCTGCAAGAAAATTTTCCCACAGAATGCAGAGTTAATGCTATAAAGTATAATAATTATACTGAAAACTCTGTAGTGAATTAGAATTCTATTCGATTCTCAGTTTGCTGCCCTGTGTTTTATTGCTCTATTAGATGATATTTCTTAAAGGCTTATGAAACATGGCAGGAGTTTAAGAGATTGCAGAAATATTTTTGAGAAACATACTTGCTCCCTTTCTGTCATGTCTGTGATGTTCCTACAGTCTTAGGATGGACCTACAGTTCCTTTGCTTTCTTGGAGGACTGCTGTCATATGCAGATGTTTTAGACAACAAGGGAAAGACTTTTTTGAGGATCCTCTTAAGGCAGTGAACCTGATACGTGCAATGCAAATAAGCAATCATCTACTGTCAGATGTAGTTTAAGAGAAGCTTGCTACCCCAAGAATCTAAATAGCTGAGGCAGCCCAACTAGATTACAGTCAAGGTACACGTAATGCACAAGTCAAATACTTTGATGTGATTATTTAAAATCTATGCCAGAATTGCCAAGACAGAAAAAGAGAGAAGAAGGAGGATCCTGTGAGGTAGAAGAACCTGACCTAACTTCTCATGTCAGGCACTAGTGCTTCTCTGCAACCAAGTAATATGTTTCATATGTCTATACAAGACTTGAAAGATCCTTAATAATCCACTTTTCTTCTCCCTGTTTTGTATCTTAGAGTCTTCTTGCTTCTTTTGTGTGTTGTTTTGTCTAAGAAGTCTGCTGCTGAAACATATGTCATAACATTATTCTCTTCTGAAATTATTTCACTTCTTTGTCACCTTTGTGTATCAGCATGGCCTGGCCTTTAGTCGGAAGGGGCAAGTGCATGACACAAAGCACCACATTTTAGGGCCTATGCTTTTATAAAAAGTTGAAAAAAACCAATTTTTCTTTCTAGTGTAAAATACTTATTGACACAACAAGGACATTATTTCTTTGCTACGGAAATGGAAAAGTTCTGTTAAGTCAGATAAAGGGCATTGAGCTTTTACCTCTGTTGGCTAACATATGGTTTCCTTTGAATTCACCTCTTATAAAAGATTACAGAGGGCTCGGTTGCTCTATGGTATTAAAGGAAAAGGAGGATAAGCAAACCTTTCAAGCATTATTGTGCTCAAATGTCCTGGCAACTTACACAAACTCCGTTACATTTTCTCCATGGCAATTTACCTAATCTTGGCGTGAAGCTATCATTGTCATAAAATACCTCTCAGTTAGGATCAAGAAGGAAAAGAAACTATTCTCTGTTTTCAGAGATAGGAACTGTGTTGCTTTTGAAAACAGAATTATAGATAGTACATGGCAGTTTCCCTCTGCCTCATCTTCAGTCTAGTCAGCTCACCTTACGCTACTGTTCTATAAAAGATCAGAGGTGAGGACAACGAGCAAATAAGGCACATAAGAAAGAAAATTCTTTTAAGGCTGTTTTGGCATTTGGGAATATCAAAATATTCCCTTTTTTATTGCAAAGATTCATCTGCATGGTTTCCTTTTGCTTCTATTTAAGATGCAGCAGGTCAGAGGATGAGTACTCTATGCAATACTCAGAAATTCTCTGAGGTAGTTGTTAAATCTTAAGCTACTTGTCAGCTGTCTTGCGTTGCTGTTCAAGAGCCCTGCTGACCATGACTAATTTGTCCTCGAGTTCTGTTGAAATGTCTTGGGCTCCTTGAAAAGGCTCTGTCTAATAATGTATTACAAACACAATCTCTTCTGTTTAAGCTCAATGTATCTTTGGCCTTGTTACAATTGAGAAGTATGTTTCTGCAGTGCTACTACACAAGCAGATTTTTCAGAGATGATGTGGGTTTGACACAGCAAAGTCCTTTCATCTTCATGGGCATCATTGTAGCTGTATCCCTTATGATAGCGAGGAGTCTTTAAAAATAGTATTTTGAAAACAAAAATAAAAGGGGGATTTTAGCTTTCTTATTTTAACTTACTTAACTTACATTAATGGAATGGAACATTTTTCTTATGAGGAGAGCCTGAGGGAGCTGGGGCTCTGAAGCTTGAAGAAGAGGAGACTGAGGGGAGACTTCATTCATGTTTATAAACGTGTGAGGGTGAGTGCCAAGAGTATGAAGCCAGGCTCTGTTCGGTGATGCCCAGTGACAGGACAAGGAGCAATGGGTGGAAGCTGAGGCATAGGAAATTTCATGTAAATGTGAGGAGGAATTTTTTCCCTGTGAGGGTGACAGAACTCTGGAACAGGCTGCCCAGGGGTATTGTGGAGTCTCTTTCTCTGGAGATATTCAAAACCCACCTGGACACGTTGCTGTGTGATCTGGTATAGGCGATCCTGCTCTGGCAGTGGGGTTGGAGTAGATGAGCTTTTGAGGTCCCTTCCAGTCCCTCAAAATCTGTTATTCTGTGAATTAATGGTATTTTACTAATAGTCCAAATTATCAAAAAATACCCCAAATAAATTACAATTGACAAGTTAAAACTTTAATGGAAACAGAGGCAGTTATGAATCATAGATACTGCATTTTAATAACTTCAGCACCTTTTAATTGTTCATACCTACCTGAAAGTGTCTTGAAACAGTTTAACCAAAAATTTGTAGATACCAGTGGAAGTGGAAGTAACAGTAAAAATATTCTACCACATAATCTCATCATCTAGTGTACTGTGTGCAGTTCNGCGTCGTACTGAATGCTAAACCAGAAAAGAAACAGCTGCGCACAGGTCACTGAAACATGTAATTCACTTTCCCTTACTCCTCACTGAACACCTCGGCAAAATACAGCCACTTATTCTGGTAAGAGTCTAATCCCAAAGGAAGTTGCTTTCCAAAGGATTTTAGCCAGTCAATGGGCCTTTACATGAGTACCCTTTGCAGTGCAGTATATTGTCTCACGTTTGTACATATCCAAGCACAACAGCTGGCTTCACCTTTTAGAGAATCACAGAATGGTAGGGGTTGAAAGGGACCTCTGGAGATCGTCTAGTTCAAGCCCTCCTGCCAGAGCAGATTCACCTAGAGCATGTTGCATGGAATGGCTTTTAATTAGAATTAACTGCAGTAATCATTCAGCTTAATGAAAGAGCAACACTGCTAGCATGGTTTGACCATGACATAGTGAGAACATATTGGTGGGAGGTTAATTCAAAAGCACTGGGTTTTAGCATGATCCAGGGCCAGATGATCCAGCCACCAAATGACACTCAAACTGTTGCAGCAATTTAGTTGTTGAATATGTAATCTGCTTCAAAGTGTCCCTGATGTTAGAAAATGCCAAACAAGAGTCTTAAGTCCAACTGGGCTTGGTGAGATCTGTGATAGTTCATTCCAGGAAGGCTGCCACTTAGCACCTGCTTTTCTATTTGGACACCCATCAGCCTGAATCTTCTCCCTGACAGTGCATGGGGAGAATGAGAGAATTGCAGCTGTGCTATTTCTGTGCCATCATTCCTGTGTGAGGAGGATGAAACTGCCATGAGCCCTGCAGATTTTACCCAATCAAAGTGTGATGGTTTGGGAGTTCCCTGCCCTCCCACACTTTATAAAATCACCCAGACTAGACTCAGCCTGCTGGAAGTTAAGGACTAAAGCTCTATTTACAGCTCAGCACAATATATAAGCAGATATATACACAATATACAGGAATATTTACAGAAACATACAAGTTAAAGGTGATACAGAAACACAACACCCCTCCCAGAAATTAGAGCCCCCAGGAGGGGCTTCCAACCACCCTTCCACCTTCCCCCCACC
>WBNM01007191.1:0-15034 GCA_013399055.1 Ramphastos sulfuratus
TCCATGCAGGCCTCCTGGCTTTCAATTATATGGTTTCAATTCTGATCTCAAGCAACAGTGGATTGATATACGGCGGTGGGAGAAGGATGTTTAGGCTGCTCCCCTATTCAGTCCAATAGCCATGCGGTTATTCAATTTGCTAGTTATTGCTGTTGGAAAGCTGTCTTGACGGAAACTGGTTCGCTTCAGAAGTTTAAAAGATGCATGAAACTTGGAAATAATATTTTTTTTCTCTGTAAAGATAAATGCAAGTGTGTAAGTAATCAGAATGTGATGGACAGGACTCACAGCTGGTGTAAGTAATATCTGAGGTGTGTAGACACACTTGTAGCAAAATCAGAGCTTGTTTACAATGTATGCAATGATTTTTCATTACCGTTCTGAAAAGTGCTTCTTGTGATCAGTTTTCTGTGGTAACACTCAAATGAATAACAAGGGTAGAAGAAAGGAAATGGATTTCATTTCAGTGCAGTTGAGAATTTTAAGTTAATCTGAAATGCAAGACTGAGCTATGTGGCTGTTGTTTCTCCTGTTCTTCAGTATTGCTAACCAGGATGTGACATATATGTTTCTGTTCAGCCAGTCAGATGCTGGGAAGCTGTTTATGGTGGATACCATCCCCAAGCCGGTCAAAGATCCTGCTGCTCTTGCACTGAAGTCATTTACTCAGGTTTGTTATGTTCTCTGATAACACAATCAATTCTAAGCAATTTTTACAAGTTCAGCATACAGCTTCTTTTTTGACAAGAAAACAAGAGGTGAAAAATGACAAGCAGTATTACCACTGGCTATTAATTTTGACAGTTCAGATAATATCTAATCAGGGTATGAGAAAGGTCTCTAGTGTCCTGAGTTATGGCTAAATAGCCATACATCTAAGCAGACATACCTCTAAGTATCTGTTATCTCTTCTTACGTTCACTTGTCTTCCCTTTTTGCAGAATGCTGTGAACTATATGAAAGTTGCCTACATGCCACCACTGCAGGACATTGGCCCTGAGCCTCAGCAAGTCCAGTTTATTTTTTCCATCAGCAATCAGCATGGTGGCACTTTATATGGGATTTGCTTCAATATTACAATTCTTCCTGTGGACAATCAAGCTCCAGAGGTAGGGTGATGATGAGGGTAAGAGGGAAAGACTTCTAAGTGACCTCAGGTAGAAACAGAGATGCAGAGAGGTGTCCTTATCTGACTGAAATTAAGTCTTCCACAGGATCAGTGTGTAAGTGTCTTGCATGTTGCCTACATTGGAACCAAAGTAGAAGGCAAAGTTTGTTGAGTGTGCAAGCAGACTTTTTGTGCTAAATAAGCTGAGGGCTACCTTCAGCATCTGAGCAACTGTACAAAAATAGGTATGTCATATCCTTATCAGTAAAACTGCATCTATCCTCTTTGTGTTGCCTATTGCCTATGAAGATCAGGAGCTGTTGTGAGTAGGATCAGGACTGGGCTTTAAGTATTGTCTTCTAATGTTAGTAAATGCCTTAGGTTTTAGTTACATAGCAGAAAACAGTACAACCTTTGGCATTTTGGTTTTAAAGGTATCACACATCCTTACAGCAAACTAAAATTGCCCTTTTTGGTGTATGTTTTGATATGCAGTTTGACATTTCTCCTCCATGTAGGTTTCTACAAGACATTTGAGAGTGGAAGAGGGTGGCCTGAGCTCCATCACAGAGGGACACATTCTCATCTCTGATGTGGACACGAAACAGGAGCACCTCCTCCTCCTCCTGCAGAGACAGCCTCAGCATGGGGTAGTGGAGCTGCATGGCATTCCTATGAATGAAGGCGATAGGCTTTCCTGTGGGGACCTGCATATCCTGGCAGTCAGGTTAGAAGAGTGGCTGTCTTTTCTTCTTGTGGTGGCTGAGTCTCTGTCAGATGAGTGAAAACTTTGCAGTGAAGTGGGGCAAGGAGCAGAGGCTACAACTCGCCATGCTTACCATATCATGCCTTGAGCAGAGCTCTTCCTGGACATGATTGATGGTAGAAACTCAGGATGTCAATGGTCACCATGGAAAATGAGCTGGTATGTGTCCAGGTGACAGGAGCTAGTGACTACATCTGATGTAGATAGGTTTCTCTATAAAACACTATTGCATCCAGGTGAGGAGCCAAATTTTGTATCCAGTCATGCAGTTCCTTCAAAGAAGGCAATGGTTGCCATATTTTTTCTTTTAAGGAAGTTGTACGTTTATTAAACTTGGTTAGTTTACAAGGATATTTATATTATCACTGATTAACCTAAAGATTAAAATTTTGCTGTTATATTTGTGGCATGAACAAGACCCAGCTTTCTATGAGCATGTTCCTACCTTTTAAAAAGGGCACCTACACTAGTGAGGAAGTTGGACTAGATGACCTTTAGAGGTCCCTTCCAAATCAGACCATTCTATGATTCTATGATTTTATGTTTGATAGACATCCCACAAGCATCCAGAACATGTATGGCAAACCCTCAGTTAAACCTTTTTCCCAGCTGATATCTGGTTTATCTCAGGAGTCCTATTCTTCTAAAAGATCTCACAAAGATCCCTCAAAAGGCACTGATTCAGAATCAGCAGTCTAGGATACTCTTGCACAGACACATTTTATATTGCTGGGGATTCATGTTGTCTGTCATGGCCAAAAAGCATCATTTCTTTGTCTGTGTGAAAACTGTAGCTCTTTTTTTTTTTTTTTTGTCCTCACAGGTATGGGCATGATGGCTCTGAGACTCTCACTGATGATATCCTCTTTATGGCCACAGATGGCATCCACTTTGTAGAATTCCTGTTGCAGGTGGAGGTCAGTGTGTTGTCTATTTCTGAGAACAATTGTGTAGATGACTGCAAAGCTTGACTTACGAAAGTCCTTGCCTTCCCTTGGAAATTGGAAGCTAACAGAATTGTTAGGCTTCCATTTTGCTTTCAGGTCTGTGTGACAAGTTTTGAGAGAAGACTTGGCTTGTACTAGTTAAAAGGCATTTGTGTTTGCTTTAGCTTGGATTTTCTGTCTAAATTTATTTCCTTTGTACTTAAATATGGGAGTGAGTTTACTTTCTCAAGTTATAACTATAGAGTTAATTTTTGTCTTTGAATTTTAAGAGTGAACCTAATTCAACTGTTTTAATTTTGTTCAGAGAGAGGGCTCAGTGTACACTGACATTGACACCATGCTGCTGGTTTGGTCTGAAAAGGAATGTGTTAAAATGAGAACTGCATTGACATGAAAAATAAAAACATCTTAAATTGTTTTTCTGATTAGGTGTTGCCTGTGAATGATGAGCCACCTGTCATGCAAACTGGCCTCATTCCTGTGCTTCACTGCCTGGAAGGTGAAGAAGTGGTCCTTTCCTTGGAGTACATTTATGCCACAGATGCAGACAGCGATGATATGAAACTGATGTTTGTGCTGGCTCACCAGCCTTACCATGGAGTAGTGAGGAAAGCTGGCATTGCTGTGGATCGCTTCTCTCAAGCCGATGTTGTCTCTGGTTTAGTCACATATAAACACACTAGTAAGTGAGTTAAGGACAGAACTAGACTGGAAGGTGGTCAGAGAGTTTTTTTGCGGGAAATCTTAACCTGAGTCCACACAATCTTTGCAGAAGCTCAGTAAGAACTGCTGAGAAACCACTTGTTGTATCTAGGGAAAAAAGAAAGCTGATAATACATAACTACCAAGTGTTTTAAGATGTCCTCCAAACCCCTGCTTGAACTGAAAATTATATTAGAACAAGTCTATTAAAGCCTTATAATCCTAGAGGGTCTATTTCACTGTTTTTAATAAAATATTTTTACAACAGTACTATTACATTAGGTGAAAGATAAGAGTCCTCACATTTATGACATTAAAAAAAACCCCAAACCTTTGACCTTTTCCTATAGTTGTGTTTAGGTGAAATAATGTAACACTGTAAATGAGGATGCTGAGTTTTATTAGAAAATTAACAACCTGAAGCATTTGCTTACCTCTCCAATATAGATGAATATTCACTTTTTGGGACAGTTTATAGGCTCTCTGTACCACAAGATAAGTGATACTCAGACTTCCCTCAAATGAACTACAGTGTTAAATCACAGTGTGGTTTTATCTTTAAAATCCAAAGATACTTCCTCCCTCAGTTAATTACTCACAGAAATCAAGCACTTTTTAATGCCCTTTCCCACTTAATGTGCTTTCATTAGCATTAAGGGGATTCTCTCTTCCACATCTCTGATGACAGATTTAGTAGTTTTTTTTTTTCAAAGACTTTGGTTTTCCATGTAATTATTCTGCAATTTTGTGCTAGCATGAAGAATATACATGGTATTTTCAGGACTGGCACTGTCTAAAATGAACAGCTGGTGCGACTCCTAGTCACAGATGCTTGCAAAGAGTGGCAGTTCCCAGTCTTGTGGCAGTTCCCAGTCTTGTGGTGTATCAGCCCACATTTTGAATGTGATTACATATAGGCATAATACACAGTACAGTACAAAGCACATCTGTGAGGTATTTTGTAGGCATAAGAGGCATATAAAAATACCTTCATTTCTTGCTACATAAAAATATTTCCTTCTAGAAGGGCATGGATATTACCACTTGCTGTAGAAAGAGTAAACATACTAAAGAAAGATCTTTTTCTACTCTCTTCAAAAAGGAATGCAGGAAAGATCTCTCCTCCACAGAGTGCACATTTGTGTACACCTTAGTGTGCAAAGAATAGAATCATGAATACTATTAGCAATTTAGTTACAACCAAAATATAATATTATAACATTGCAATAGTAATAGTATAACTATTAGTAACTTAGTTATATAGTTTTCTAGACCTTTTTATTCTAGAAGAGAAATAAGCTGGTTAAAAGTAATTACAAGCAACAAAACAAATCTCTAACCAGATAGCACCCCCATCAGCCAGACTTAAGAATTTCAGTAATCGTTGTTGCTGTTTCCTTCCTGTTCTGGCTGAATACTGCAGAATGTCCTGGAAGGACACAAAATTATTCTTAATGAAGTTTTGGTAAAACCTTTCTTCTGAACTGCAACGTCTTTTCCAGGTGGGGAGATTGGCCTGAGTCCTTCCATTGAGATCTTAACCTTTTTCATCTCTGATGACGAGGCTGGCCTGGATGTGAAAGAATGCTGTTATGATGGATCTCTTCCTCCTTTAGTTTCACTTCACAATCAGTTGCCAGTATATGACCTTAATATCACCGTACTTCCAGTGGACAACCAACCTCCATCAATTGCAATTGGTGAAAGCTTCCTCTTACTATAGCATGATAATGTGTGTTGTGCAGTGTTGTAATAACTAACAACACATAGATGTTTGTTTGCTTAGCATCAGAAAGAGTCTGCTGAGATCAGCATACAAAAGGTTTTGATTGGAATTTCCATCAATATTTTTTTTTCTTTTGCTAGTGCAGTGAGACCATGAAATACAGCTGCAGGTGCAAGTGTACGTAACTGCCTGTGGCTTTTCAACTGCATGTCTGTATCATATGATTAGAGTATCATAAAATCATAGAATCATAGAATGGTAGGGTTGGAAGGGACCTCAAGGGCCATCTAGTTCCAACCCCCTGCCATAGGCAGGGACACCTCCCCCTAGTACAGGTCACTCAAGGACTTGACCCACCTGGCCTTGAACACCTCCAGGGAGGGAGCAGACACAACCTCCCTGGGCAACCTGTTCCAGTGCCTCACCACCCTCACTGGAAAGAACTTCCTCCTAACATCCAGTTTAAATCTTCCCTCTGCCAGTTTAAACCATTGCCCCTTGTCTTGTCATTACAAGACCTTGTAAATAGTCCCTCCCCAGCCTTCCTGTAGGCCCCCTTCAGACATTGGAAGGCTACTATAAATAAGGTCTCCTCAAGGCCTTCTCTTCTCCAGGCTGAAGAGCCCCGACTCTCTCAGCCTGTCCTCATAAGAGAGGTGCTCCAGCCCTCTGATCATCTTTGTGGCCCTCCTCTGGACCCACTCCAACCCTTCCATGTCTTTCCTGTGCTGGGGGCTCCAGNCTGAGTAAAAATGATAGAATCATAGAATCATACAATGTGAGGGGCTGGAAGAGACCTTGAAAGATCATCTGGACCAGCCCCTCTGCCAGAGCAGGATCATCTAGAGCAGATCACACTGGAATGCATCCAGATGGTTATTGAATATCTTGAATATCTTCAGAGAGGGAGACTCCACAACCTCCCTGGGAAGCTGGTTCCAGTGCTTTGTCACACTCACAGTGAAAAAATTCTTCCTCAGGTTCACATGGAACCTCCTAGGCCTCAACTTCCACTCATTGCCCCTTGTCCTGTCACTGTGCATCACCAAGAAGAGGCTGGCTCCATCCTCCTGGCACTCACCCCTTACATATTTACAAGCATTAATCAGGTCACCCCTTAGTCTCCTCTCCAAGCTAAAATTCCATACTTTCACATGGAAAGTACCAAGCAGAAATTTAGACTGTTGCCATTATAAAGGAGAGAATCTTTTATTACCTATATGAATTCTTTTAGTGAATAAAGACAAGTCTAGGCTATATACACAATGGATCAAATTAATAGATACAAAGACACATTTTCACTAGTGCTTTTCAAGATCAAAAGTAGTTAAAAGGGAAACAGTGTTGGCAATGTAAATTTAGTACAACAAGAGTCCATTCTGCAAAATTTCCACTGATTTCCTGGGCTTTAGATGATGTTGGTAGCATACACATTAAAGGCATGCTTTATGCAGGCTTGTCTTTTTCCATATAATATGTTTATAAGAATTACATATGAGTTATATATACCAGAGAATATTTAAGCATATCTATGAGTAATTTTGTAATTTCCAGGGTCTCGACCAAGTAATGCTCTAGGAAGGAAGCATTGTCTCAGGAGGGAAATTAAGCAGTGATGCATGAAAAATTGTTCATTATGAGCAGTTTATAACAGCTCTCATGTACTTAATGCTCTGACAAACAGGTAACAACTGATTTTGAGAACATAAACCATACCTAGTAACTTCTCAGTAGGATAATTTCATGATTGCCTTCTTTCCACTTACATAATGGCAAAAGTAGAGTTGATGGTGTAAACAGAGTAAAAAAAATCTAAACCAAAACCCCTCAGTAACTCAGTATTTGCCTTTTCTCTCTTAATTCTTACTTCTATTATTGTCAACAAAAGCGATGGTAAAATGAGCTAAATAAACAATAATGCATATCATATTGTTTGTGTGCAGGTGCAAGGTTTATGGTGGAGGAGGGGTCCTCAGCAACCCTTACCATCAACCATTTGTTTGCCACTGACCCTGACACTACTGCAGATGACTTAGAGTTTGTCGTGGTCTCTCCTCCCCAGTTTGGTTACATTGAAAATACACTACCTTCTCCTGGGTTTGAGAAGAGTAACATCGGTATAAGTATAGGTAAGTCTTTACAACATATGGTAATCAGCAGGTGAAATACATCGGGTTTACAGATGGCTGTGTAGTGGGCCCCGATGAAGTATCTGCAGGTTCATGCATTAATATCGGTAGGAGCTGACCAATGAAGACCAGTGGGATTGTGGGGGAAGTTCAAAGGGAGATTACAGCTCTGCAAATATATAGAATTGTTGCTGGAAATAAACAAGCCAATCCTTCCTTTGTATATTCCAGCTGCAATCTATTAGAAGTGATGGTGTAAGGTATTACTCTGACTGCCTTCCCCTTCGCTGTCATGCAAGGCTCTTCCCTTCATTCAGTTAAATGCAGTACCTGAGAATTTGAAAAGCCTGGGTTTTGTGCAAGTTTATGGGGCAAAGTTACAAAAGTGGTAGACTTGGGTCTCTTCCCTTGTCCACCTTCAAACATTGTAAGGCAGTTTCAGCCTCAGTGGAACCAATCATGATCTGTAGTGATACCAGCTGTTACCAGTGTCTACATCTGGACACCCAGAATCACTGAACCTCTTGGTCTCCATTTTCCTGGTCTGTCAGTCAAACAACAATCAATGCCATTACTCAGACACTGGATCTTTTCCTGCCTGCTATTTGGGTCTTTCTATTTAATCTCTGGGATATCTGAAGTTGCACAATCCCACAAGAAGCAGAAGGATGCATTTTTGTTTCAGGGGAAGAGCACGTGTCCTGCAGTAACATGCACAATGTGATTCCTTCAGCAAAAAATTATTGAGGTCCTATAAAATATAAGGTATTTCTTCTTTGAAGAAAGACAGAATTTCATATTTTTTAAGAATACGTAAAACCAGAAGGCAGGAAATTATCGTACTGACTTGTCATCTCTTTTAAACTTCTAGCTTCCTTTCAACTGAAGCAACTGAAAACTCTGAACATAAACTATGTACAAGCCAGACACATGCAAATGGAGCCAACAGAAGACCACTTTGTACTTTATGTCACTGATGGGCTGCACCATTCAGCACAGACTCCATTTTTTGTTCTGATCAACCCAAACAATGACGAAGTCCCAGAATTCATAGCAAGAAATATAACCGTAAGAAAAGAATCAAAATTCCTGTCATTTAGTACCAGAAAACACTCTTTAATATAAGTAAGAACATTGTTCTGACACCTCTTCCTCTGCATCCTTTCCTTTATGCAGTTCAGCCTAGTTCAGTTTAATTCTGGAAATGGCCCAGTTAAATCCCATGTAAACCTGTAATATAGGCCTCCGGTGAGATTGGAGCAGTGCTCAGCTCTGTCTGATAAATTGCAGTGAAGCAGAGAAAAAAGAAAAAAAAGGAAAAAGCTCACATCTTTAAACTGGTAATCTGGAAACTAGAATAATAAGTTTGCTTCTTACGATTTCTCAGGAGCTTTTATAATTTTTCGTCAAGGTTTTCTGTGTTCCTGCTACAGCCTTTCCCCTCTCTGAAGGCTGCTTTTAATTTGAATATTATTTCTGTGACTAACATGCTAGGGCTCTGTAAGCTTATCTTACTGCAATATAAAAAACGTATGTATCTGTGCATGTTTTTACAAATATTTATGTATTTAAAGGCTTTCTCCTCTGTGCATTCCTTAGCACTTAATATCATAGGTTTTCTATTAATTGTGGCAGATATGAACTCTTTATCTTTTTTCCCCCCTTTTTTTCTTTTTTAAAAATAAATATAACTACTACTCTACATCTGTTAAACCGGCTGAAATCAGTAGGTGGTTCAAAGGCTACTGAAGGAGGATACAAAGAGACACACACACTAAAGTACCCTGCTTAGGACATCATGCTGAAATTCTACAATTTCTTTTTAGTGAAAAAGAATTTAATGGTTTTTTTCTTTCATGTTCAGGTTCAAGAGGGGGAGATGAAGGAGTTGGATCTCTCTGTTATCAATGCAATTGATCTGGATGTGCCTCAAGACCATTTGGTATTTGGGGTTGTACAGAAGCCCTGGTACGGGTTCCTTATTAATGGAGTTCATGGCAATGATATTCTACACTATAAACAGTTAATTAACCATAACCACCATAGTCATGAGTTGCTTGTTCATGACTTTTCCATGGAGCTACTGAAAAATGGTAGGTGTAGCATTCTTCTGACATTAGTCTTTCACTTCTTTAACAAGGTAAGGTGTGCAGTAAGAAACCGCCACCACTTATTATTCACTTGCCCTATGTGTTTTTCCAAGTCAATGTTTTTCCAAGAAGTTAGTGTATTTGATGCTAACATTGTCTACTAATTTTATGAACTGTGAATAAAAACGTCATGAGAGGTCTACATGTCAGAAAGTTTAGCAATGTGACTAAGGGGGCTATCTGCTCTGAAAACATAAAGGAAATATGACAACATATCGGGAAAGAGATTCCAAAATGTTTGACAGCCCCTAGTACAGAGACAGGGAGACTGATTTAAAAACATTTTAACTGATCATAAATATTGCTTATTGCTTGATTATAGAACAGTCTGGGTTGGAAGAGACCTTGAGGATCAGCTAGTTCAACTGTCCTGCCACAGGCAGGGATGTTTTCACTGTATCAGCTTGCTCAAAGCCACACCAACCTGACCCTCAACACTTCCATGGATGGAGAATCTGCAGCTCCTCTAGGCAACTTTTTCCAGTGTCTCACCAACATTAACATAAACCAAATTTTCCTCTTATCCCTTCTAAACCTACCTTATTTTACTTCAAAACCCTTGTTCCTTTTCCTGTCACTTCAAGCACTAGTAAAAAGCCTCTGTCCATCTTTTCTATAACCTCCTTTACATATTGAAATGATGCAATATATACCATCACCATAGTTTCATATACCTAATGATAAAGTTAATCAGTTACCCTGCTTTGAAGCAGGAAGCTCTTTCAAGCACGTGTACAGAAAAAGTGTATTAAATACTGTAAAAAATATGATGGATTCTTCTATGGCTATTCAGTGGAATATGGGATCTATGAATATGAGTGACTTCTAACTCAATCCTGTCTCTCAGGTTGCAAGTCAACTGTCAAAACCCAAGGACAGATTTCTCTTCTCTCTGCCTGTTTAACATGAACCTTCAGAAATATGATGTCCACACTCCAAATTCCTCAGCCTTCCCAAGTTCTGGTTTTGACTTTTTTCCAAAGGCTTAGCTTTTCTCTTCCCCTGTGCACAACAGTGACCAAGCCACTTCGAGACAGATCATCTGATTGTCCCTGGTCATAGCTTCAAGGCCATCTGCTCTGCTGCTAGGCTTTTTTTAAAGCTCTCTGAGGATTATTTAAGGTGCAGAAAACTGTTGCCTAACAGTCTTTCCCTTTCTTTGGTTGTTGTTAAAATGAACCTGAATGAGAAGAAGAAATGTGCCTCTTTTAGACTGGCAGAGCCCCTTTTGTGAAGAGAGTCACTCCTTACTCAGATCAGGCTGCTGTCTTTGAGTCAATAGTAGGTAGTTAGATTAATGAACAGCAGTGACTCACCAAGGTCATCTAGTAGTCAAAGCAAGCTTTCTGTAACCAGGGAATGTGGGGAGTGGAGATGGAAGAAGGGCGATGGAAGCAGCATTAAACTATGTAAAAAGTTTTGCAGGAGTCAGATTTACTTGTTCTTTTCAATTCTCCCTCTCTCTGTCTCTTCTCTTTTTCTTCTCCACTCCCTGCATAGGAATGAAGCTGATGTACATGCATGACAATTCGGAAAACCTCATGGACAGCTTTAAAATCCAGCTATCAGATGGGAAACATAAAGTCCTCAGAACCATTTCAGTAAAGGTCATTCCAGTTAATGATGAGAAACCAGTGTTGAGCAAGTAAGCCAAATGTTCATGTCTCTGACAGAGGGATGAGTTCAAATGAAATGACCCAAAAGTGACCAAACCAGCAAACTGGTGGCTGATGGGGAGAGGATGCCATAACTATTCACAGACTAATGTCAATATAGATGTTTACATCTGGGTCTCTGTCAGCCTGTTTCGCAAAAACATTTTCAGAGTAAGAAAGGGAAGGAAAAAAAACAAAGACTGGGAGGAAATGTTTGTTTGTCTTTCGTAACATAAAGACATTTTTCCAAAGAGCCCTGATCTTTGCACACCTTTGCTGGCCACTGAACATCATGGTATTGACTGCAGTCATTTTGCTTACCCTCATCCGTGTGCTAGTCTGTCTAAAACCTCTCTGACAGCAGCTTTGGATTTTGGTATGAGAGAATCTACAGAGTTGATGTCTCCTTGCTTCACAGGGGAAAGCCTTTCATCTTAATGATTCTGTTAATTTCTGTTATAAGATTCTATTGTTCAGCCATAACTCAACTTCTGAAAGGTACCTGCCAACTTGCCTTACAGTTCAAAACTAGGAGCCATCAATTAATTAGACATAGTCAGAAACTGGCTGGCAGACCATTTGCAGATAGGCAGCTGGCTGTGAGAGAGCTGAACTTCCTGGACATTTTAACAAGGAGTTTGTCCCTTGTGATTTCCATTTTTCAGCTGATGACCTGCCACACAGCATCAGGGCCTTCATCCTCCTGGCTGTTTTCCAGGCCTAGGCAAGCAGATGGGGAGCTGGGGGCCCAAAGGCTTTGGGAGTAGAGCTCCAAAGTTTGCATATTGGAAATGACTCACAGCCTATTAAGCACGATGCTACTAAAGTGGGAATTTCTGATCCCTCAGGATATTTGGCCTACCTTCAGATCAGACCAACATTTCTCATGGCAGAGAGTTTTGAGTGTTTACCATGTAGAGCTCCCTGTACTAACAGATGTTAGTTTTATAGTTGAAAGATTATGAAGGACCACATGTGATAATGCTAACAAGAGACAAAGTCCATTTCTAGTTAGAATAAAGGATAGAGTTTATATATTCATATATTGTACTAATAATTACTGATAATTGCCTGTTTGTTCCTCATACAGTAAAGATAGATATATCTAGATATATCCTTTTCCACCCTTTCTCTCTGGAGGAAGATGATGGAGTGGAAGATGTCAAGTATTTTTAGCTTTGGCCAGCTGGATCCAGAAACTGTTGCTGCCTTGTCTAGGAATGTCAGATCCTGTGGTGCCATTCCTATGGTGAACAGTAGCCTATAGTAAGCCACCTACTCATGAAATAGCTGTTTCATTATGAGAAGTTACTGCTTCTTGCCTGTTACTCTTCCACTAGGATGCAGTATATTGCCAGCAGTTGAGCAGCAGTTCTTTCTGAAGGAAATATGTTCAGCCTGACATTGAAGCATACTAGATTCACCACATTATTTAGTCCTGCAGGGTAGGACATCCCTTATGCCACTGCAGTTTTAAAGGTTAAGATTTTCCTCATCTTTTGATCTGGGGGCACCTTTCTACCTCAGAGGTTTTACCTCTCATCTCCATTAGCTATGGGCAATAGACCGAAGAATTTGGGATGAGGTGTTTTGGACTGGCAAGCAGCAGCTCCTATTCAGAGTGATTGCCAAAACCTCAATCTGTCACCTCTTGGATTGGATTCTAAAGCAAGAGGTGCCCTTTGGGAGATAAAAGGCCCTACACATTCCCCTTGAAAACTTCTCGGGACGAGACATGTGGGGCCTACAAGGACTTAACCAGCTGACTGCCATGCAGAAAAATATATTGACATGAGACAGCATTCAGAGTGTAGCTAAATGTGCAAATTATTTTCAGTTATTTTTTGTTGTTTGAATATTCTCTTCCTGGCTCAAGCAGTCTTTCCATTAGACATCTGGCCTTTCTGTTTGCATAGTCCCAGCATGTTTATTGCAGCTAGGAGCAAATTATTGAGGTTACTTGATCTGTCATTAATATTACTTGTTAAACTTTGCCATATGATTTCATTTTATTTTTTTCTCAATTTGCCAAACCTGAAATTTGTATGCCTCATATCTGTATCAGTTTGAATATGAAACTTCAGAAAAAACATTCTCTTTCTAAGAAGAATAAATATATTTTCTAAAATCACTAAATAATTGTTACAAAATTTTCTCTGGAAATCCCAGTTGTCACTCTGTTGCAGAGCACAGGCACTTGCATCTTGGGTAAAGAAAGGGCTATTATATGAAGAACGTGTCTTTTACAATTCTTGTAAAAATCTATTTGCATTTAGCCTTTGAATTGGCACGTCTTGCATGGACTCAGTTGTGTGGAGCCAGAGCTCAGCTGCCCAAATGCCTAAGGTATCTGTTCTTTTCCAAGCTGCTCCACAGCCCCTGGGTAGATTAACTTGAACAGGTCCCACACTCAGGGTAACAAAACATGCTGAATCCCCTCCAATCTTCTTGAAACTTTGCATGGTCTAATAATACTGTTTGGGCCCGACATTGTGAAAACATAAGCCAGCTAACAGCAAAATGAAAAAACAGGGTGTGCAGAAGGAAACTAGAGGATGTAGCCGAAAACAGAAAGAGAGGAGACACAATCCAAGAATCATCCTAGAGTAAGCCTCTACATGAATTTCAAACTATGGAGGAGTATTTTGCCCCAGAGCTGCTTCAGTTTCTACCTCTGGCTATTGATGGCCATTTCTGCCAAGAAACAGGTGGTCTGCTTCTCTGAAACAAGAACTCAGGATAATTCTGCAATGGGGAGCACAAAGAAGAAGCCAGTTAGATCCTTTTAAGTGTTTATTAAAGGTTTAGGTAAGTGGTGACAGACCAGTCGTTTGAAGGGTAGTCTTTTCTCTAATGAACAATCAGTTCATCAGAAACAGTACTGCTGTGCTTTATAGAAGCAGTCAGATGGTCTATCGTAGCATATAACATGGTCTACTTGTTTACATTGCACTCTTTGTATAAATTGTATGAAGGTGAGAAGAAGAGGGTCTGAGGGAAGGAAATAGACATGGTAAATCCCAGTTTGTTGTGAATATCTGTGTTGTTGTTTATCAGCATTGTAAAGAGAAGCTGGTCTACCCTGGTTGGGGTTTTTTGTTTGTTTTTCCTTTTCCTGTTTTGGACTGAAATAGGCATCCTCCTTCCATTCCTTCTGCAGCTGTCATTTTGGTCAGCATCTGGGTAATCCATATTTCTGGCAGAGAAATTACATGTTGGAAAGGTTACTTTTGTTTTATTGCATAAATACATGACTTCTAATTTTTACAGGAAGGATAATATAGAGGTCAACATGGGTGAAACACGAATAATTTCTAGTGCTGTTTTGTCAGCAGAAGATAAAGATACCCCCAGGGAGAGAATTTACTACTTATTTGAAAGGCTTCCAGAAAATGGTCAGCTTCAGCTCAAGGTTAGTCTTTGTTCTTCAACAAAAGGCAGGCATGCAGAAAACTCCCTCTTTTTAAAGCAGAATGAAGTTCACCTTCCTTTTCTCCCAAATGCCTGTATGTTTTGAAGTAAGATGGCTGTGGCCAGTTTGTTTGTGGAAAGAGTGTTTGAACAAAACAATGACACTCTCCCAGAGATGCTGACACTAAAGCCAGGAAGGTGAGGAGTAGAAGTTTTTTATGTTAAAAAAAAAAAAATGCAAGGAGATGTATGTGAAAGAGTGAGTGATAAATAAGAATAAAAGAGAGGGAAGGAAAAGGGGAAAAAAAGAAAGAAGATGTAAAGGATATAGCAAGAGAAAAGACAGAAAATAAGATCAGAAATGGCAGGAAATCTGACCATCTATTGAATAAAGATAAGCACAAGAAGAAAGGTAGAAAAAAAAAATTTAATTCCATGCG
>WBNM01007192.1:0-28628 GCA_013399055.1 Ramphastos sulfuratus
TTACCCTTAAACCAGCACAAGAGTATCAGTGCATGCCACTGAAATTTTATGTCATAGTTCACATCAAGTGGTACTGATAATGATGTGAGCTTGCTTGGAGGTCGAAAAGCAGTTATGTGATTCCAAGATGTGTCATACACACATAACAACACAGACAGGAATTGGTAAGAAAGTATACAATTCTGTATGTATTTATTAAATGTTTAGACAGAAACTATGATTTGGCAGCTTGGGAGAGCAGACGACTTGGTTCTACTACATGACAGAAAGCACTTGCTGATCTGTTTTCTGATTGCAACAGTGCATGAAAAAAAATTACCTGGTAGATCATACCTTGGGGAAATTATGTTCTAGGAAGCACGATTTTGAGAGCTGGCCCCTGGAAAGAAAAAGCAACAATCATTTAGTAGACTATCATAGGAAACTCTAAGCAATTCAGAGTACAAACAGTATAATCAGATTAAAATCTCATTACATTTCTGTTTTATGGGCTGCTGTGATTTTTTTATTAGTATTATTAAAATCCAAGTATCTAGAGTAGCATTATAAATGCAGAAAGCATTTTCAGCTTCCTGAAATTGTGCAGAGCCTACAAAAGGTTAATGGGTCAGAAGGAAAAGGAGATAAGCAAAAAGGGATAAAATAAAAGACTGAAGGAGGAATGAAAGAAAACTGCAGGGATGGTAGGGAGTGTCAAAAGTAGAACATTGCTAAATGGTCATAGCTCTGTACCTGGTTCTCTCTTTTCACCTTCAGCACCACCTCTTCCATCTCTGCCTGGTATGCCATTGACTGCAGGTGAAATGCACTGAATTACTAAGCAGGAACACATTTTCTCTTAAGGTTTATCTGTGTTAACTGCATTTGTTGCCATCAACAGTGAAAGCCAAATACCAAGGCATTGAAAGGCTGAAGCAGAGGCATCACTAAGTCCACAGATATGTGAAAAAACAAGCAGAGTCATTTCATAGATTTCTCCATTTACATCAATTTAAAGGGTTGCCTGTGAAAAAGTTTCCTGCATTCCAAAGGAAATACGCTCCCATCTTCAGACATGAGATCAAGACTAAGGGATACTGTCATCTAGTTTCTGATTGCATCTTTGTACTGGGAAACCAGGAAAGAAACAAGTAAGCTTGTAAGAATCTGTAAATGTCAAGCTGTAATGAAAATACCTAAGACAGCAATAGACATGATTTTCAAAGTGCTGCAAATCCACTTCAGTGTTTAGTTTATTGTGTGACTAAATTTAAAGTATTTCTCTTCATGCCAAATGAGTCATACAATGTTCCACTCTCCAGTGAGTATGCTTCTGCTGGGACACTTTCCACAGCTATCAGGACTGCTGAACATCTAAGCTCAGAGTGTTTCTCTTGACAGCGTCTCCACTTCTAACAGACACCCACAGCTTAAAGAACAAAAAGCTGAAGTGCATTTCAGTAGTAATGTTATGATTGCCTTCCAATTTCTCCTTTCAGATCATGTGTATTAAAGAGATTAATCACATATACTACACCTCAGAGACACGGTCCTCGTGGATCCCAACTCTGCAATGCTTTGCTGCCCTCTCTGAGAAGAACAGGCAGTAACATCATAAGGCAAAGCTCTGTATGATGTTCTGACAAGCTGCACCATAGCGCATTAATTTTAATGAGGGTCAAATCTGAGGCAGTCATGTCCCGTGTAGTCTTTGTTTAACTGAACAAAAACCAAACAAGTGGAACTTCCATAAACATTAGCCGACAAACATTTATAGTAAGCCACATATTTCTTTCAGTTCTACAAGTGAAAATGAAAAACAAATCTGAGGAAATACCATGTACCTTACCATTGGGGTAAGGAGAGAAAACTAAATCCAGTATGAATTTTGCAAGTCACTTCAGTCATGTCTCTTAGTTTTAAGCTTCAGAAGAGATTACCTACAGACATCAGCTTCCTCTGTCATGTTTCATCTGATAAAGTTGAATGTAAAGCATAATAATTGGCATATTACTGTGAGAATATTATCACTAGGATGAAAAGCAGAGTTTAAGAAGCACTACTTTTCTATATATTTCTTTGTGCTTCCTCCATTAGGCTCACATCCAAATCTGGGACAACAGCATGCACCAAAATAAAACAAGGCAAGGTTTACCTAACTAGTATAACAAAACTTAAATCCTAGTTTATTTTATTTATCCAGCTTCATGGACTCAAGCGAATTCTTAACAACCCTCTAAGGATTTCTTTCTCCTGAATTTTTATACTACATTAATTATCTAATACCAGGGAAGTTGACATTGCTGCTGTCTTCCATGAAGGCATCAAGACAAATGCTCAAAATAGAAGCACAATAAAAGAAAACTTGAAAAAAAAATGTTAAGATCTCAGAGATTCAAGCTCCTACAAACCTTTGCTGGTTCTGCCTGCCAGGAGCTAAGATCAATTTACCTCACTCACAAGTTTTTCCAAGCTAATCACCCCAATCCTTTGGTCTAAAGAACCCAAAGTGTCTGTTTACCTTTGTGGATGTAATGACAGGTCCCAGGTCAGGAGGCTTCAGCGGCTGCAGATTTTATCAGCAGAGATCAGTAGTGAGCTTTGAAAGGTATCTTGAAACTTTTAGATTTAGGAGATAGCTAGTTTTAGAGGTCTTATTTAAAGACACAGATCTCAGATACTTCTTTTTATTCTTCCATTAAAGGTGCATTTGGACATGTTTCACCCAATACAGGTAACAGTAGAGAAGGGATCCTGACAGAGGCAGCAGAGAATCCTTGTTCCAGATCTAGTCTTGGGTAGTGGCAGATCTGAGTCATTAGCCTAAAATCTGAGAGACTGGCAGCACACAACAGTCCCATTGAAGTAAAGCACTAGGAAACTATTGGTCAAAAGTAGATATTACAGTTATACACACAATACAAGGGACAGAAAGCTATTAAACTGATGGATAGCATCCTCATCAGCTTGCTGGGCTCCAGTGGGGTATCTCACAAAAGTTTTTTTTAACCATCATGTCTGCATCTGCAAGTTTTTCACGGGCTCAGTATGGTCAAATACTTATTACAGCAAAAGAGATCTTTACTTACCAATATTTTAACTTGATCAGTACATAGTAAAATTCTTGTCACACCATTGGCTTCTCTGGAGACTTTCAAAACCCACCTGCATGTGTTGCTCTGTGGCCTGCCCTAGATCATCCTGCTTTGGCATGGGGGATTGAACTTGATGGTCTCTGGAGGTCCTTTCCAATCCCTAACACTCTGTGATTCTGTGACAGCCAGCACAACAGAATCACACAGAATCACAGAAGATTAGGGGCTGGAAAGGACCTTGAAAGATCATCTAGTCCAACCCTCCTGCCAGAGCAGGATCACCAGATCACACAGGAACACATCCAGGTGGGTCCTGAGTATCTCCAGACAGGGAGACTCCACAACCTCCCTGGGCATCCTGTGCCAGTGTTCTGTCACCCTCACAGTGAAAAAAATCCTCCTTATGTTTACATGAAACTTCCTATGTCTCAGCTTCCATCCATTGCCCCTTGTCCTGTCATTGGCCATCATCAAGAAGAGTACTCGTCCTTTACATATTTATAAACATTGATGAGGTCACCTCTCAGTCTCCTCTTCTCCAAGCTAGAGACCTAGCTCCTTCAGCCTCTCTTTGTAAGGAAGATGTTCCACTTCCTTAATCATTTTTGTAGCTTCAAAAGCAATAGATAGGGAATGGAAGAGAAAGCCTGCCAAGAGAAAAAAAATCCAACAAAACACAAATAACCCCAACCCTAAAACCAAATTCCCTACATTTCTGCTAAAAGATGTAATTTCATGCTTCATTTTGGGAATAGGTGGCTTACAGGCTTATCTCTGTCTTGCACAATCCTAATGATTGCCTACCTCAATCTTACCACCCTTATTTACAGGTACTGCATATGACATTCTGAGAGTGAGCCCTTTGCTGTTTACCTGGCCTTGGACAGACATTGGCTATGTTACAGTACAAATGAACAACCAAAAAATAAGAACAACAGCAGGCACTGAAAGTTTTGACAGTAAGGTTTTTCCCCTTTATTCAGTCAATGGATTCATATTTGAATAACCTAGGAGAGGGAGATATTTGAAGCTTGCTTGACTGTAGTGACTGACTTTCCCACAATATGCTCTGAAATATCTCTGGAAAAACCTTGGCCATCTCAAGCATACTCATTTATGTTTAAAAATAGGATGTGGGATTTGGAAAAACAACATGAGGTAAAGTAATATATCTTTAAATTTTTAAGTAAATCACTTACTCTTTGTCTTCTTATAATACTAGTGACAGTGACTAGGACAAACCTCTCAATAGAGCTTGCACTGTCCAGGTGACTATGGTACCATCGTGTGGATATGAAAAGTACAGTAGCAACAGTACTACATGGGATATTGCCGTGGGCAGCTCTGCAAAGTTAGTAACATAAAACATAATGCTGAGGAAGAAAGGTCTTGGACAATTTTACTTGCAGAAAATTTCCTTACCCAAAGGAAGGTGTGCCAGACATCTCCAGCTGCAAGAAACAGTTCAAACTCTCTACCCCTCCAGCAGTGTCAGGAATGATTTTTGTCCCCGAGATCTCATTTCTGGGGGTGTTCTATGATGTGGTGGCATTAGATAGAGATGTTGTTGGCTGTCAGACTGCCTTTGCATCTCTTCTCTTCAGGACCTAGAATAAATTTAGTCTCTGTGAAAATAGCAGTGGTATTTGTCAGCCATGATTTGCTAAAAAAAAAATTTTGGAGCCAACATCATTAAATACAGATTTGGAATTAGATTTTTTTTTTAATTTTTTTTTTTTTTTTAAAAACAGAAAGCTGGATTTTCCACACTGACTTTTGTTATTTAGGCCAAGGATCAAATGTAGTGTCTATACGCTGCCAACACATGGCATTCAGGGCAAATCATGAAATCTTGAACCCCCCAAGAAGATCTGGTTTGTTGAATGTCTGTTGAACTTCCTTGAAGGCTGCATGTCTGCAAAAGCAGGAGTATGAGACAGGCAAGATTCTCAGCAATTTCCCCATGCCTAGCTTCTTGCCAGATGAGGACATCATCTTGTTGAAGCACAGTTTATCACACAGCAGAAATTTTATTAGCTGTGGCAAACTCAGTTTTTGCAGTATCCAAACCTACTGCACTACTGTAAAATCTTGTATCAGGTGACAAACAAGGCAGGTGGCTTAGTATTCACAAATTATTAAATGCCTGTCTTCATTGGATTTGTGATTTCACTTCCTGTGTCCTTATTTCTGTAGAGCCTTCCCTTGCTCCAGAATTATTTAGTTCCCCCAATTCCTAGTTTGAGTACTGAATTCCTCACAGTTGAGCTCAGTGAATCAGGGGAACTGCCGTATGCCTGGCTGCTCTTTGATATACGGTGCAGCTCTCTGCAGATTTCCTTGGAGAAGCAAGCAGCTCAGCATGTGAGAACACTTGGCTTTTGAAGTTTCAAACTTGCTTTTGGAGTCATCAGTTTCAAATACTCTTAACCAGCAGCAATATCATATGGGAATAACAGAAGAGGGAACTACATCCAATTATTTTCATCACAACATAGTGGGGTGACAGCTTCTAGACACCTGCAAAAAAAGTATGGCTAAAGCAGTGGATAGAAATGCACAGCTAGCTCATTGATTCACTTTGATGTCAGACCAAAAGAGTGCTCTTAGCCCAAACTACGAGTTTACAAAGTATTTCAAGCTTTTAAGACAACTAGAGTCAGGATTAAAGACTTCTAGAAGAATAAAACCCTAGGAATAACCTTGTTTCAGAAAAACCTCAGACCAGGCACTAGGGAGCACCAGACCTAATAGGTGCTTCTACAGAGAGTTTAATTAGAACGCTTGGAAAGATAGAAAGCAGAAACTGTCCTGTGCAGGATCTGTTTTGTCTGAAATAGTGATTTATCCCTTGCCTGTGTAATCTACCATGCACGCATCTGTACTTCTGCACAGCAAGTAGGATAGAGCGGAGCTGAAAATCTTTATCTATTTCTTGTCACTTGTCAGCCTGCCACAGAGATTACGCAGATGAATAGTTGCTTCACAATTTGGGCTAACACCTTAAGGCAACCACCAATGATTAAAAACTTTGAATATCCTGTGTCCACTCTGTGTATTAAGAGCAAGGTAAAAGTATCAATTGGTTGTAAGAGAGGACAGAGTTTATATAGAGACACACTAGGAATAATGTTGTAGTAATAGCACAAATAAATAGAAGGAATACTGTAGTTAAAGAGTTTCACCATTTGTTCATGGTAGAAATTAGACAGCATAGGCAGCAGTATGTGTACTAATCTAAGTTCATGTCTATATATAACAATAAAGACCTAAACAACAGAAGCCAGAAAGTTTCCAGTGGACATGAGTCTGACATTCTTTAATTTATGTTTCTGTCCTGGGCTATGCAGATGACAAACTAGGAGCAAAGCAGAATTTTGTACTACCTTCCCCCCCTCAAACTTTAAATGACTGCATATTACTCTGGACCTAAGTTTATAAACAAAAAACTAATTTTGTTTCTTATTTAAAAACAGACTTTGCAGAGGTGCCAACTCCATAGTTTGGAGTTTGCAAGACCAAACATATATTTTTTGTAGAAGCTGCAAGAGAGAGAGAGAGTTCTGAAGTAGACCAGACAAAAATAGCAAAACATAAACAACCTGCTTAACTTGGAGTAGGCTCTGTTTGAGACTCAAAAAAAGTTCACAATTCACATAGGGTCCCTCAATCACAGTATTGCTTATTAAGAACACACATACTGAGTTTCTCCTCTTTAGAGTATTTGCTGATAGAGCTCCCTCTCACCAAAGCTTAAAGAGATCTGTGCTTTAAAATCAGAAGATGCAGAAAGAAGACAATATCAAGATGCTATTCTTACTGTCCCTAGTCAGCTGTTCATCTTTACTTACACTGTAAAAGTTTGACTGTAATGGCAAACCTCTTCTGCCTTCACTGAGATTTAAGGGACCTTGCCTTGTAACCTTGTAATGTTTGTAATGTAGTTGTGCATGGGCCATCCATCACTCATGAAAAGTTTTTCTCCTGCCATCAGGCCACTTTCATAAAAAAGCCAGGAAGGGGCTTTTTATGTGAGCTTGTAGTGATAGAACGAGAGGGAATGGAGAAGCCTGGTGTAGTTAGTGAGATTGCCTACTGAGATTATGGGATCATTGAAATCCCTATGCTCTTTCATCATTTGTTCACCCATCTTTCTATTTGACTTCTGCAGTGAAAGCATTGCTCAGTACAACTGGGAAACTAAGCACAGTGTTAAAATAATTTGTATTCGAGAACAGCTACAATATTGTCCTAATATCAGAAGAATTAGGAAGCTAGAGAGGCAAAGGATTTCACAGAGGTTTTGTCTGCTCCAGCATATGGACATACAAAGCTAAGCTACAGTGCTTCATTATAAATCCCCAGTTTATATTTTGAAATTAACTCAACTGAGTCAAACAAAAAATACAGGCTGTTACATGAGTGTACGATGCCAAACTGGTCAGTGGAATATTACTCTGTGCAAGAAATGGCTACATTTTGTGACCAAAAAGTAACAGAAGAAAAATAAATACCATTCATGGAAAGTTCAGAGCACATATGCTGGTTTGAGGCTAATTGGAATATTTTAATGAAAAAAAATAGATTACAGGCTGTGAAAAGAAAACAGTGGTGATGTCTACTTCACTCATAGGCTTGCGGAGATGTATAAAACCAAGAACACAAACATAGATAACACAGAGAGTCTCTTTCTGGGAGTCAGTGTGTCTTCTGGCTTTCTGCTGTGTAACCCCACTAATCGCTCTGCCTCTAACCCCCCTTGCCAATCCTCCAAACTCACCTTGCATGTAAGGCAGAGATTGGGTAGAGGGGTGAAAAGAAGGTGGAAAGATGGTTGGGAGCCCCTCCTGGGGACTCTGATTTCTGGGAGGGGAATTGTGTTTCTGTATTACCTTTAACTTGTATATTTCTGTAAATATTCCTGTATATTGTGTATATATCTGCTTGTATATTGTGCTAAACTGTAAGTATAGCTTCATTCCTTAACTTCCAGCCGGCTGAGTCTAGTCTGGGTGATTTTCAGTGTGTGTGGGGTGGGTAACTCCCAAACTATCACAGTACACAACCTAACTACTGGGCTAATACAGACCAATGGGGAATTTCTACTCCTCATTCATCTTGGAGGAATCTTCTCCCTCTTTTCCTTTGCTTTTCTTTCATCCACTTTAAATGAAACAAGAACAGAATGGGGTTATTTTCTGTTCAGACTGCTTCAAATACAGACCTTTCCTTGATGCTTAAGGACTCATAAAACACTGTGTCTGATTTCAAGCTTCTCACTCTAGACACAATAGAAGATGCAAAATGTCAACTTTTGCCAAAGTTGGATGAGTTATTCAAATCTGACAACTGACTGGACAAGTAAAAGCTTCTCAAGAGTTTTCTTGACATTGCAACAAAAATTAGTGAAGCAAATGTCTCAGCAAGCATGTAACAGCTGAGATTCACATACGGTTGAAGTATCAGAAACTGCAAACATTTTGTTTCTCAAAGGTCCCATCTGGAGTACTGTCTTAAATTCTAGTGCCCCCAGCATAGGAAGGACATCAAACTGCTGGAGCAGGTCCAGAGGAGGGCCACAAAGATGATCAGAGGGCTGGAGCACCTCTCCTATAAGAACAGGCTACGAGAGTTGCGGCTGTTCACCCTGGAGAAGAGAAGACTTTGGGGAGATCTTATAGAGGACTACCTGAAAGGGGCCTACAAGAAAGCCAGAAAGTTTTTTTTTATGTGAGCTTGTAGAGATAGGATGAGAGGGAATGAAGAAGCATGTGGTAGTTAGTGAGATTACCTACTGAGATTATAGGATCATTGAAATCCCTACACTTTGTCATCACTTTTCTTAGGTTTCATCAGGATTTTGCCTTCCTCTTTCTTAATATTAATGATTCTAGAAAAAAAAAATAAAAATAAGTCATTAGTAGGGTTTTTAGGACCTGCATTTTCACAGATGATCCAGAAGTACTTAATACGGGAAACAACAGATGCTAACTAGCAAGCAAAATCGCAGAGCCAACAATGAATAACGTGGCCTGCAAGTGACCTCTGGTGGACAGTGAGAACAGTGTTACATTTGCTTGCTTGGGAATTCTCAGGAGACTTCATCCACTTAGCTGGCTTACATGCATTCAGTTGAAATATTATATTATACAATAATCAAAGACATTTTCCACTTGAACTAAAAGTATTTCATGCAAGAAATTGGAAACTAATACCGAAGTGTTAAAGTTTGAATCATAAACTTAAAAAGCCTCTGTAACAAGAGGGATCCTTGCCTGTTACATACTACCATTAAAATGTTATACCATGAACAAGGTGAAGCTAAGGGATTCGTTCAGGCATCATAAAGCTCACAAGTAATTTCAAATGAGGCCATGTTCCTTGAGGGCACATCAGTTGTTCCAAAAACCACCAGAATTTTCCAGGTTGTGTGGATGGCAGAATCTGTTGCTTCCAGCACATGTAGGCTGTTGATCGCAACTACTGTGCCCAATCATAAGAACTTCTATAGCTATGTACTACAGTATCCAGTTGAGATGGTTTGGAAGTTGCCTGCCTCCTCCTCCACAAATTCACCAGATTAGATTCAGTTGGCTGGAAGTTAAGGAAAGAAGCTATATTTACAGCTTAGCACAATTTACAAGCATATATATATACACAATGTACACAGATATTTACAGTTATATGCAAGTTAAAAGTAATACAGAAACACAAAATTCCTCCTAAAACAGTCAGACTGCCCAGGAGGCTCATGACCCAAACCTCCTCCCACCTCAGAAATAACCAGATCAAACCTGTATATCTCATGTGATAAATCTGCAGAGATCTGAGGTGAGATGTCAAAAAAAGACGACAAGGAGGTTAGAGGAAAAAGGTTAGATTAGATTAAAGAGTTAAGGCAGATGCAACCACTCAGACTGACAGAGAAAGAGGACAACTGAGAACTGAGAGGTGTGTGAGAAGTAAATGCCTTATCTTATAATTTGACTACTTGCTGCTCTCTCAGCAGAAGAATGAGTGATATAGGTCACCTGTTATTTTCCTCCTCATAGCCAGGGATTTAATTTCTCTCAGTAAAATATTCCAATTAGCCTCAAACCAGCACATCAGTATCAAAAATCCTCAAGGACCTATCCTATTCCCAAGTGAATACTTTAAAAGAGAATAGTAAGCTTAGGAATTTGTTGTGATCTGATGGCTTGAAGAGGCTTCCAACACTGGGTTCTGGGGCCCATATCTACAGAAAGCACATCAAATATGAGACACTATGAACTCTGTGCAAATCCATGTAGGAACTGCAAACACCCTGGTGTTATACTTGTTTTCTCTTTCCACAGCTTCCTAATTTCCACCTTGAACTAAAACTCTGGTAGCTACTCACATGTATTTAACAATAGACATGGGACATGGTTTGCTGTACAGAAATAACACACTGAAATTGTTCCAAAGGAAAATCAGTCTATCTTGGAAACAGTTGTCCTGGTAACTAAGTCTCCTTGCAGAGGATGATGGTCACTGATTCATGGAAACTGATCCATGAGTCATTTTTCTCAGAGACCAGAGGACCTAGGGAATAGAGCCACCATTTGGATTTTCCCCCTTGCTCTCATTGACTATGATTGCTCTCAATGACTCACATCACCCACAGAGGTTAACTGAAATTCTGCCTGTTGAACATAGATGCAGAATGAACAAATTACAAGGGTGAACTACAGCAGGCAGCAGCCTTGCAGACACCCTTTTTTGTTTTGTGGTTTTTTTTTGGGGAGCTTTTTTTTTTTTTTTTTGCTAGTCTCTTTAAAGATAGGCTTAATTCTCCACCAAGAGTGGAAAACTGCACCCAAAAAAAAAAAAATATCACATCAGAATATAACTCAACACACCTGTGACAGTACTAAGCCGAGCATAGACAGTGTGAAAGCTTTGAAGAGCTGTACATCTGATTTCATATCTTTCATGGAGAGTGAAATCCGTGCTCATCAGGGCTAGTACTACTCCATGGAGGCTGTGCTGCTGCATTTGTAGCTGCATGGACCCAGATCTGAGCCTAAATGAAGCCTGAGGCTTGCAACGAGCTCAAATGGTTGTCTTTTACCTTGCACAATGTCTCCATGTTCAACTCTCCATGACTGCTTGTTATTATGTGATTGCATTTTCTGCAAGTTAACATCACCTGGGGACAAAGCACACGCTGTAGGTCTTGATGCTCCTTCTCTGTATCTGGCACCACTGACTGAAATGCATAGAAACGTGAAAGAGAAAATGTCGCCTTCTCAGCATCATTTGCACACACCCCTCAGGTGTAGAAGTGCAACATATGAAGCCTCACTTCCCAGTCAATGTCTGCTGTTCCCTTTTTCTCTTATGCTCCCACCTCTGAGAAGCCCAAGCATGGTTTACTTAAATACCTCCTGGAAATTGATGAAGTCTTCCACAAGGTCAATTTCAGTTGGTCATGACCATGAGTCTGTCACACCGGGACAGGGGCTGCAGGGACAGCAACTCTCTCTCCCACAGAGGATGAACAGAACAGTCCTCTGGCCACACATCTGTGCTGTCTTGATATACTGACACCTGGCCAAAACAACAAACCAGAAAACAAAAATTTCATTTTCATAAGCTTGTTATCCCTGAGCTGACTCTCTGAAAGGATGAGGAGACTCTGGGTGACTGAATGATGAGCTAGGGGTTGAATGCTCAGCAGCAATTTAAGGTACTGCAAATTAACTAAAACTGATCAGTTAGAAGAAACAAAAGTATGAGAGTCCATCCCAGCTCAAAAGGGCCAGGGTGAGGTAAAGTAGGGCTGTACCAGGGCATCTGGGTCCAGAAATATCTGCATTTCCAGAAGTTTCTCAGAAATTGACCTGAAAGACATTTGTGTTTCAGACAACATGACATTGCAATACAATTTATTTCTCATGGCTTATTCTATTTCTTTACTCTGAAAGATGCCAATCTATGTGCACCATAATTTCGTACTAAATATCTGAAGATATCCACTGTCATATAGGAGGAATGCAGAAGAGTTTATTAGATGATAGCTTAACTATTGTATCAATTAATATTTGCATAAGAAGCAAAGAGGTTTTTTTCATCAGTTTACATTTCTCCTTCCACAGTAAACTCAAACAGTAAATGTTTTAGGAGGCTATTAGGCAGGTGACTCTCAGAGATGTCCAAGGATTGGAAAACAACACCTCAAGCAGTATTTACTGCTTCCACCCTGAAAATTTCACAGTAAATACCTCGAGGTACATAAACCCCCACTTGTAACCTAAATGAATAAACAACCTGAAAAAAAAGAATTCAGATGTAAAAATGATGGCCTGACTACAAATCAACTGCAAATACATTAAAGGCTTGTATTTGTTTAAATACATTATTCATAAGAAACAATTTAAGCTGTAGTTGTATGCATTTATGTTACATAAACTCAAGCAAATACTTGTAACCAAAAGCTGATCTAAAGAATTAATGAGCAATCTCTAGATCAAATTCTGTTACTAAATGAACTCCTCCCTGATTTGCAAAGTCATATATTTCATTTAGCATATGTTTCAATGCTTTTATTAACAGGTGAGATTAATAGCAAACAGTTTAGGTCTGATCAAATTCCTGCTAAATATGACTACTGTGAGGTAAAAGGGGAGAAAACATTTTTGAAGTTTTCTTAAAGTATCTAAGGTCCAACAGCAACACTAGTCAACTGTATGTTTATGCTAAAGAGCTACATTTCTTCTCAAGGATCAATAGTTTCAGAATTTTCAGTAAACAAATGAAGAGAAGGGGGAATGCACTTTGTCACTTCCATTGGCCATTTATTGCAATGAACATATCTGGCTAAGAGGTACTGCAATATTATGTGGTACATCTGCACAGTTTGAACTGATGTACCATACTGGCATCTTTTTAGTAATTATAAGCAATCGAGCAATGCAAATTCCATGTAGCTTTTGGACAACTGTCTCAAAAAGGTTTTCTACATGCTCTGCAAAAACGATGTCGTTTTCAGTGACAAGAATGCAGTTAGGCATTATTACCAGTTGGATGGATTTGCAACGATAAGTACAATCTCAACAAAGATTTTTTGTTTTTTGTTTTTTGTTTTTTTTTAAATACCTAGTTTTTCCCTTCCCTCAACTCTTCCTTCCCTTCTCTGCTGGCAGAATATCTTGAATATGGGCACAGAAAAGCATGCCTACACACCCAGGTGTGTGAGTGACTGTTTGTGTGTCAGTCCATGGCTTCTCTGAACTCAGTGATAGATATGGAAAACACGAGGAGTGGGTTTGACTCGCAGTAACTGCACTGCGCTAACTCTGAACTAAATATATGTATTGTGCTGAAGCCATACTGAAGGAACACAAGACTTATTTAATAAATAAGTGAATAAATAAACCCCATTTACACATCTTGAATAAACCCCAAGCAATAAAACAGTAGCTAGCACCACTCTCAGTCTCATGTGGCCTTTTGCATTGATTTTAATTGCCTGATTTTTATAGAATTTAAGGTAGATTTTGCATACATATACTCCCATGCCAAATCGATTTCTGTGTCATCCCAGTAATCACTCCCTTGTTATTTTCTCATGTTATTGGAGATATTTGTTTGTTAATTATTTTGTAAGTTCTCATATTATATAGAAGCCTTAGTAGACAAGATGCTTTCGAACTGTGGGAGAAAAAGGGGAATATCTACAAATGAACACCTCTTCCAATTATTACCTTCCAAAATTATTACCCAAAGAGATGAAATACTAGTCTGGCTTCAACAGTTAGCTGATTTTTAAAATGTGAACTTAATTAAAGTACATAATACTGTTTGACTAACAGCTGAGATACTAAAGTTATTCATTGACTTTTTGGATATATACATACCAGGGATAATGTTGAACTAAACAAAGAAATCGAACAACTAATATTTGCAAAGAAATTAAACAAATACAATAATTACTCCAGCACAGTAGTTCCTATTGCCTACTTTTCATTAGTATTTCACCAGTTCTCTTGTATTTGCTTTGCACACATAAATGTATATTGTACAAACGGCTTCCTGTGATGTTTTCACTTTATTTCAAAACCACTTTTTTAGATTCTGAAGGTTTTGGAGTAGTTTCATAGCTTGGTCATATGCCAGTAGCTGTTTTGCAGATTGAACCTGCTTACAGAAATGCTCTGAGCTTTAATTGCTTCTTCGAGTCACATCTGTAGAGCTGTTAGTGAACAGACAGTAAGGCAGGACAAACTTCTTTCCCTCCAGTGCTTCCTCTGGAGATGATTCTTTTGAATACAAGAACAAGAGATGAAGTTTTTCCTTTTGTGAATATCAGTTTCCTCACATTACGGACTTAACCAAAAATAGGTACCCCCTTTTAATTTTTTTTTTGTTGTTGTTGTTTTAAACCCCCTCCCAAAATTTGGCTAATTTACGGCACCAGTCAACCAATGAATTGATATCATTAATCTTTGATTGGATTAGCACTCTTTAAAAATCAAAGCTGTTGCATTTGCAAAGTGTCTTTTCATAAAATGTGTCTTGGTATTTGAAAAATATTAAAGAATGAATCCTAACTGCTTTTAAGAGGTAGCTGATATGGAAGTTATCAAGATATTCCAGATCCAGGATTTTGAAACAATCTAGCTTCTTCCAGTTTGAAGCCATTGACCTTGCCCTGTCACAACAAGCCCTTTTAAAAAGTCCCTTCAAATACTGGAAGCCTCCTACATGGTCTCCCTAGGACCTTCTTTTCTCTAGTCTGAACAACCCCAGAGCCCTCAGGGGCTTCATAGGAGAGGTGCTCCCAGCCCTCTGATCATTTTTGCAGCCCTCCTCTGGACTTGCTCCAACAATAATTTTTATGCGACTTACAGTTTGAATATAATCTGTAATACAGATGAGGTATATAATAGAAAAGGATCTTCTGGAACAGGCTGTTTTCTGTTAGCAATTGCTCCAGTAGATGGGCAATGTCTGCACTATTACATCTCTGTCCCTTTTTGGTACAGCCTGAAAACATTTGTCATCTTTTTGAAAAGTCTAGTACTTTTGAAAAGTTTTTATTGACCTCAATGAGAGCTCAGAACTTTTGAAAACCTAACTTTCCCACCTCTCTCTCTCCTCTTTTTTTCTTAAAGATGATGAATTTTAATATGTTAAACAACATGTATAAATACAGACATAATTCTGAAAAATATAGAATAGATCCCCTACAACTGTCATAGAAACAAGAGAAACTCTTAAAACCCCAAAATTTTTCCTTAATGTTTTCTAACCAGCTTTAGATAATCGCAGGATACGTCACAGCTTTTCAAACATAATTGTGAATTTACTAGTAAATGACAGGTAAATAAGTTCATGGGAGGACTTACTGTGGCTAATATTACCTTATAGTAAGAAGGAATGTTCATTTCCTTTCAGTGAGTCACTACCCAGTGGAAGGTTTTTGTTTGTCTAAAAGTGATAAGAAAGGCAGAATGTAAGAAAATTAATTTTAACTGATGACAAGATGAAGGAATTTCACTTCAACATGAAATAAATAAAACAGTGAATTTGTTACTTCAATAAAGTAGAGCTCTAACAGGAACATCACTTATGCAATATAATCTAAACTGATACTTAAATAAAGTAACACTGACAACATAGAAAACCAATATATTCCAAATTGATACTTAAATACAGTAACATTGACAATATAGAAAACAACATGCACATTTATACCAAGTGACAAATAATTCAGATTGAGAAGTCAGAAATTACTAGCAAGATCTATCCTTTACACATTTGTCCATTGTTTTATTTTTACCACTTTGTTTCTATTGAATACCAGTTTGAGTTGTAGGATTTTATTGGTTACATGCCTAAGCATTTCTCCTTGTAACATCTATTTCAGGTAAGGGCTGTGCTGAGTTGCTGTTTATTCGATAGGGCTGCTCTTTGCTGTTTCCTTTGAGAAGTAAGCTGCCCAGCAGCTTGGCAATGAAGAGCTTTTGAAGTCACAAGTCAAAAGTCAAAAATACCAGTTTTGAATATTTTTCCACCAAAAATCATGCCTTTTGGGAACAGGAGAATGAAGAGTGCTCAAAAGCACAACGTATTCTAAATTACTTTCAGCACAGCATAGCAAAGTGGCAGCTTCTAGGAGCCTGCTGAGCAAGGCCATACTATTTCCCTTAGTGACCCACATGAGAGGGTTGCATGTGAATGCATAGCTAATTTGCTGATTTGCTTTGATGTCAGTTCAGCTGAGTACAGCTATTTCAAATGAAAAGTTTAAATATGTTTCCAGCTCTATAGTTCTCTGAATTTATAGAGTTCAGAATCAGAGGGGTCCTGGAACAAG
Organism: Ramphastos sulfuratus; assembly: GCA_013399055.1. Lineage (NCBI taxonomy): Eukaryota > Metazoa > Chordata > Aves > Piciformes > Ramphastidae > Ramphastos > Ramphastos sulfuratus. The sequence continues at coordinate 16,420 of WBNM01007192.1, forward strand.
AAACCCTCTGAGATGACCTTCACATCACACTGGTGTTACTAAGATCCCAGAGAATTCAGTCAGATCTCAAAAAAAGTTGCAGTGACTCTTGCAAATGTTTCTTTCCCGAGGGAATATTGTATTTTCCTGTACATACTAATTTGCCATAGTTTATACCACCACTGTGTCACCAGTAGCTGTGCGAGGTGTGGCTGTATTTCTCAACTAAGGACAAAACAAAACCTGCAACACTACAGGTGCCCAAATCACTTGCAAATCCAACCTCTATGATTCACCTTTCAAAACGTGTCTGTATGAGGGAAGAGGCTAACAAAATCTGCTGTATCCATGCTACATCTGATTGTTCTTTCTAAATGAGAACTGATCTCACCCTGAGAAGAGGAAGGTGATCTTTTCCACTGCTTTTATAATGTGTTTGTTTATCTTACAGGGTGTGCTGGTTTAAGACTAATTGGAATATTTTAATAGAGAAAATTATATTATAGGCTGTGAAAAGGAAACAATGGTGATGTCTACTTCACTCATAGGTTTGCTGTTATGCTTAAGAAAGAACCCAAAACAAAAGATAAGTCAGTCGGGCTTGGGGCACGCTCTGGGATACAGTGTCTGGGGCTATCCTGCAACTTCTGGCTTCTTCTCTCCGACAAATTAATTTCACTAATCACTTTTCTTCTAACTCCTCCTCTGGCCGATCCTCAAAACCTTGGGGTAAGGTATAGGGGTGGGGAGAAGGTGGAAGGGTGGTTGGGAGCCCCTCCTGGGGTCTCTGATTTCTGGGAGGGGTGTTGTGTTTCTGTATTACCTTTACCTTGTATATTTCTGTAAATATTGCTGTATATAGTGTATATATTTGCTTGTATATTGTGCTGAGCTGTAAATATAGCTTCATCTAAACTTCCAACCGACTGAGTTTTAGCCTGGGTCATTTTACAAAGTGTGGGGGGGCAGGTAACTCCCAAACCCACATCACAGGGCTTCTGTCAGTAATGGTAAGCCACTCTCTTTATGTGCTTTTTGTTTCCTTTTCTTAAAGGAAACATGCCACCCAGCTCTTCTGCTCTCTTTGAACATTGCCCTTTCTGATCCAAGCAGACAATTTTTTCTAAGTTCCTCAGCAGTTCATGATCCAATGAGTTGGATCGGAGAAGATGAAAGAATGAGTTGAAAAGAAGCACACAAATAAAGCGAACCACTACTTGAGTCTCGTAGCTTTGTAAATATTTGCAGACTGCTCTTAAAGCCACTAGAGACAGGCTGTAGCAGCTGATAGAAAAGTACAAGATTTGATACTCATGGACCTGAACTGGAATTCCAGACCTGAATATATAAAAAAAGTTCAGATGACTGCATTAATATCCTCCTCAAATAAATTCCTACACTTGCCTGAATAATGGCTTCCTTTTGGCCTTAGTGACATCATTTAACTGAAAAAGTTGCATTACTTTCTGTGCAAATTTGCCCAGTCAGGCTCTCAATTGATAGAAGGAGGTATGATAGTGAAAAGACTTCAGTACTACACAATGAATTTCTTCTTTCATTGTAGGATAAAGTACACTGTAGCAAATTTTTCACATACACTAAACAACAGCACTGACCTAGATATACCAGAAATACATAAATAATAATTTCAGGAGAAAATTCTTTGCCTCTTTTGAAATTAAAATCTCCACTAACCTCTAATAGTGCATGCATTAAAAAAGGTTTCTGTGGTAAACAGTAATTGCTATGTCTTATGGGCTGGAATCATAGATTTTACTACTGTATTTAATTTCACAATGTAGGAATTTAATGGGAAATGTGATGTATTCTATTTATAGCAGTGCCATGATGATGAATTAGCATTGCTATAAGGTAAAGCAATTATGGGGAGTTAATACTGCCATTAATAGAAAAATATCTTGACTTTATTCTTAATTACTAGCTACACTGGGATCGTCTGGCTGGAAAACATCTGCAGTTTTATTTTGGTCTGCCTATCTTTCTTTAGTATCCTCTTCACAATCTCAGCTGATCTCAAGAATTCTGCAAGAAAAAAAAAAAAGTGCAAAAATGCATTTCCTTTTATATTCCTTTTATATTCCTTATACTTACACAGAATTGCATTAGACACTCTCATTGATAACATTTCTAAAGAGGAAAACGTGGAAATCAAGAGAAAAAACATACTACCCAAATATCTGTCCTGCAAGGACAATTTCAAGGTAAGAATTGTGTACAGGAGTGGATATTTGGAAGACCTTTCTGCTATCCTCTCCAGGCTGTTTACAGGGAAACCACATCAAGTACAAATGCAAAGTAATTGCAGAACTTTTGTTATCATGTAGAAATGTAAATCGGAAAATAACTGGGGAAGATCCTGATAAAATTCAGTCAATAATGAAAAGTTTTTCAAGAACTGAGGTACAGTATGTAGTTATGGAAGACTCTTTTGGGTAATACTAATACAGTGACTGCTTGGCTAGGCAAAAGGGGCAAACCTGCATCTTGTCCTGACACTAATGTGACAGTGCTGATGCACAAAGCTACTTGTTTGTGACCAGGTATAGTGGCTCCCTTATCTTCAGTGCTGTCCTCTTCAGCTCCCTGCTATAGCACGGCTGAGCAAATAAGCCATTATTGGGATCAAAAATCTGAGAAAGAGATGGGAAATCTTGCATGTTTGAATCAGAGATATATATTTTTTTTTCTTCCTAGCTAGCTTCAGTGAAGATGTAAAGCATGCCACCTTAAAGTTTGCTGTAAAGGCACTATTGTCTCAGGTAGAGAGATGAATGATGTGACCTTTCACAACCTTCAGCAGCCTTCTCTTCTATAGTTTTTTTTTTTTTTCATTATTTTAATGCCTTAATAGTATTTTCATGCAATTAGCTTCATGTTATGAGTTCTCTATCTCTTAAGACACAATCATTTGCATTAAAGCAAAATTTTTGTCTTATCTTGGCAGTGGGAAATTTTCAGACCACCTCTGAAGTTGAATTTTGTTTGTTTAGCTCTTTAGAAACATCAGATCTCTACAGAACTTAACAGGAGTCAGCATGATGATGACAATGGGTTTAGACAGTTTAACATTTCATAACAATTCCTTTTAGCTTTAACAAAAGCATCTTTAATTGCTTTAATAATCATTCTTCAACTTTTGGCCATTTTGATCATACATTTTAAGGAAGCTGGCTGATCATTCCAACATAGCTAAAGAATTCCTTAATAGTAGCAAAAGTTTACATGAAAAATAGTTAAGTCTACAGAATTGCACTTTTGGCTTTTCCTCTCTTGCCAATATTCTGGAAAAAAATATTAACATGTTTATAGATGCTTCCAGCTTTAGTGTAAAACATTGAACTGGGCTACAAATTATAGGGAGTTATACTTTCCTTTGAAAAAGGCACGAAGAATTCTTCAAAAAATTTCTGTAAGAACTCCACCAGAAACAGATTCAATTCACTACCTAACTAGAACACAATTAAATATAACCTAGAATGGAATGATCTGTAGAACAATACTTGTGGAATATTCCACTCACATTTCACAGGGTGCTTTCATCTTCATCTGAGTTTTCACCATATAACCATATGAAATAATTTTAGATTTTAGACTAGGTGTGCTCATAAACCTTCTATCCATGCTTGGCAGGGTGAGGAGGACTGCACTAAATATAATTTTAATGAAGAATAGTCAAATGTAGTTACCAATGAGACACATTGGAGAAAGATAATTTCCTGCATTTGGATCCCTTTTTAATGTCGCTTCTTTCTATTTCTGCTCCCTTTGCCTGGCTTTCTATTCTGATCAGGGCCACAGCCTGGCATGAGTTTGCAGCAGTGCAGCTGTCACCAGGAGCACTTGTTTCTGAAACTGATGTGTTCAGCAATGCCACTGTGGCATTGCTCAGTCTCGTCAGGAAGAGTTAATGATGCTTACTGTCAGAGCTGTTAACTCTGTGTAGCTGCTCATGCTCCATAAGGTAACTATGTTTAAATAAGGATGGACTGATTACCACTTTTCCTTTTAATTTGCTGCTTTCTAATCCACGGCTCTTAAATAACTCCTTTAAGAAAGAAGCCCTTTAACAAAAGTCAGTTATAAAAATCACCTAAAATTTGGATACCTAAAGTGATAAACCAGTTTCATCACATTTCATTGTAAGAGCCTTGACATGTAAGTACTCCCATGTAAGTATTTCCCCTTGTTTATATTGAAGGGTTGGTGATGGCCCCTGAATGTAAGATTTCAGAAATACTGCAGGTGTCCAACATGCTTGGAGGCCTGTATTCTTTGAATCTAAGGTGATGAGCTTGACAAGGGCTTTAACAGATAATTATGGGAGTATTTATGCTAAGCCATTAAAGTTTCTCCTTGAAAGAAAATTTCAGCCCCTATAATCCTGTCTCTTGATAACCTTTTGTGCTGTTTTACTTGTTACCCATAACTAATGCCCAGCAGCATCTGAGCTCAGAGCTGTTGTGGATTCATTGAGTTTGTTTGAAAAGAACTGCAGTAAAATCCAATTTACTAAACTTAGTGTTTTTAAATCAGCAGCCAAAACCCATACAAACTGAATCTATTAAATATACACGTATCTTTCTGACCATGAAGAGAAGTATACATGCACAGGTAAGCTGCTTTGTGTGAATGACATCAACAATAAGTAAAGTGCAGAATCATAAACTGTCAATAATAGATGATGTACATCAACACCTTCTGTGAAACAGAAGCCCAGAAATATGAATTACTGTGGAAAACATTTATCATTATGTTAAACTCAGTGTTATTGCACTAGAAACATAAAGAATATCATCTACACAAATGGAGACTCTGATTTAAAAAAAAAAAAAAAAAAGAGTAAAAATTACCTCAAATTTCTCTCCTATGCCAGTTTGGTTTAGGTACATTTGAATAACTAATCTAACCAAATAATAGAAAATTTCTCTTCATGATAAACAACTATATTGTACAAACAAAGGAATTGCAGCTGATAGCTAATTAACTGATATGCCTACTTTATGGCATAATAGACATCAAAGGTGTATCATAATCAAGCTTTCAGAGTATTTGACAATACCAGAAACAATATCTGTTTAAATTACTGCAAGCCACTGCTTAAGCCCATCAAAATTCTACATTTAGACTGACCAAAAATTCTAATAAAAGCAAGGAAAATATTTCCATGGACTGTAGTAACTCTAAATAGTGCCTCTCTGAGAGTCAATTTGCATGATGCTGAACTTAGTAGTAAATCTAAAATATGAAATATAAACAGTTTTGTTTTGCATTATATTCACTTCAGTTCACATTCTTCAGACCACATCTGGAATTCTGATTTTTTTCCCTGTCACTCTTAGCTGTCATTTTATCATCTTTTGTATAAAATGGATATGCAATCATATGCTGCTATGGAAGACATTTCCACAGAGATGCCCATAACTACAGCAAAGTGAAAAAACTGATACTGATTCTTTTCAGTTTCACACATAATTTCCCCCCTATAATCAAAATGTCAGTTTTTACAGTTTCACTAATTTATAGCCCAGTGCTCAAAAACTATCAGAGCTGAATAAGCAAAACATTATTAGAACTTTATAAGGCTGTCTACCACAGATAGTCATTGTAGGACTTCTGCAGCATCTTCTAGCCAAGTATTTCCACATTTAGCTGGCAATGATTTGCTTCTCGAGCCCTGACTGGCAAAAGGACAGTTACTAACTCAGCTTCAGTAGTGATGTGGACTAAGATCAAGGTTTTGAAAATCAACAATCTAAAAGGTATAAAATTCTTAGCACTGTACGAAGCTAGAGCCACTCAAGTACCCAAAAAACCAGGTCGTCTCATACTGTTTATGAGAGGACAATACTGGCACCAAGATACGGATAAGGCTGAGGTGCTCAAGTGGGCAGCTGTACCCCAGAGCAGGGCAAGCCGTTTGAGTCCCTTGGCTCAGTGCGGAAGACAGGCAGGGCCAGGCCTGCTGTTCGTGCGGGAGGCAAGTCCCCAGCTATGCGCCATGCAGAGCAGCGCAAACAGTGGACAAAGGCAACGGCAGAAAACAAACAAGTTGGCTAGGTTTTTAGGCATTTTGACAAGTGTCTGTGACCAATAGCAACGGATGAAAACACCCCTAGAACCAATCCTAGGTTATTTCACCAAAAAAAGGGAGATGCACATGCCTAGCGTCTCTGACCTCTGTTTACCAAAGACAAAGTAGGGTGCAGATATGGTGTCTCTGTGGGAGACTGAGAGGCACTAAGGCTTCTGTCTGCGTTCCTGCTTCTTCCACCTGGGAAGAAGGAGAGGGGCGGGGGTAAGGTGGGTATTCAGGTAGGTGTTTAAGACATGTCTTGGATATGTATTTTAGGTATAAAATACCACAGTTCCTAATTTTGGAAAGTCTGAGTTAGATCACTTAGCGATGATATCAGGATAGGAAGATTTGAAAGGTACTCAGTACTACAAAAAACTTAAACACGTGCTACATTTTTATCATAGAAATTATCTACGCACATACATGCAAGCAGAAGTTTCAGTAACCAAGTAGATGTTTTTATTCTTAGTTCTTTCAGACAGGTTCTGTTAATTCCTAAATGTTTAAACGCTTCCTCACGTTTGAGCATTTTCTACTTCATGTCTGCACAGTCACATTGTTGAACTTGTCCCCTAAGATGTTTATAAATTGTAGTTAAAATGTTGCACATTTTTGAACACTCCTACTCACGCTCTGTCATTTCCATGCTAAAGAGCTAGTTGTGCAACCACAATCTTTAGGTAGGCAGCTATTTTTTAGAAAAACTAATTGCTACAATTGCAGCCTCATGCACATGCTTTAAAAACAGCTCTGCAGTCACACTGTATGTCACACCAAGAGTTTTGCACCAGCCCAAACAGTCATTTATTTCTCAGGTTTTATGTACTAACAGCATAAATTTAGAGCTGCACTTTGTACTGCTGTCAGGAAAGGAGAAGAATTAAATTCCAATGCTAGTGTTCAAAATAAGATATGAGCATATATCTCTGCATAAAAAGAGCTTCAGATTTAATATGCTTTAAGGAAACAAGACTGGCAAATTATGTACTACATCACCTTTAAAAAACATAATTAATAGACACATGAAAGACACAAGTAATCTTGAAACTGTGTCTTAGCTTAGAAGGTCCTTAACAAAAGCCCTTCCTTTAGAATCTGGCATTTCATACATGCATAGTTGTATGCTATGGATTGACAGGAGCTTTTTTTTCTCAGCTATGTCACTTTACCGTGAGCAGGAATGGAACCTACCATACTTGAAGCCGTGACTACAAGAGAGATCATGAACAACTTGAAGTTCAGTGTTGACACAGTAAAGAAGGCAAAAGCACAGTAAATTGACTGCTGCTTCACCCGCTGCAGCTTGCCCTGATGATTCAGTTTAGGTCACCTGTACACACACCTGGTTTTTCAGTAATGAAGGCAAATTATTTACAAAGGCTGCAGAATCTTCTAAAAACTGCCTTTGGTACAAAGTACTTCAACAGAGCTCATTTTGCTACTCTCCATTCAAACTAGTTCTTTTGTTGCTACTCTCTTTCCGCACTAAACATGGATTACTCTGGCATTGAACAGGATGCCCCCTCACCTGTCCCCACCTCCTCTTTCCCTTCACACGCTGTTCTGAAGATGCACAAAAAATAAGAAAATATAATAATGATGCATATATATATATAGATGATGCATATATGTGTATGTGTCTGTAGATACTAAAGTAAATTGCTTAGAAGACTTACACTTTCACAGAATCTCATTACTCTGGGATATCACAAGGGCTGACCCTTAACAGTGTTCTGGTTAAATATATCCTTGCTGGAGCTGTTTCAATACTTCTCAGTCTCTGACAGCCTTTAAGAAATCTTAATTCTATACCTCTCTTAAAACAAACAAACAAACAAACAAACTACAACCTGACCTTACTAAGAGTAGGAATAAGAAAGAGAGAAAGTTGAACTTACTGTAACAAGAATTCTTTTAGAAAACATATTTCAGAAGGGACATAGGACAAACACTAGGGTCAAGGGTTAATCTTAGCAGCTCAGCACCTTTTCTTAAACTCTGAGAGGAAGACCACCAAATCCCTATTTCCAGTTGCTGATAGATTCCAAATAAAGATTACGGGATTGTTGCTACTTGTTCTATGGAAAGGACACCACTTTTCAATTCTTCATTTTCCCTTACAGCAGAGACTGTCAAAAGTAGAAGGATCACATAGGAAAACTCAAAGAGCATTCTACCTTCCAGACAGAGGATTAGAGAGAGAAAAAAGGGAAAAAACATCTATGGATGACAATTTATCCTACTGAAATAGCTCATCATTGTTGCCTCACTAAGCCATATTGGGCTAAGAACTTTTGCCAGGGCTTATACTCGCTGGTCATTCACCATCTTTACCTCCCACAGCTTACAAACCCTCTCTTGATCTCCTCCTTTTCCAGTCAAGGGCCCAGGTTCAATAAAACCCTTTCCATCAAACTCTTTCTATTTTTATTTCCCCCACGTTCTCATTTGCCCAAATTTCTCCATTACCATACATAGCCTGCACAGGGTTGGTACACTACAATATTTTGTTCAACCATTTTCAAGCAATGCATATGATATGGCTGACTTTATTCAAAATTACATGTGCTCAGATATTAAAAAAGGTCATCATGCTTCCTACAGGTATATCGGCAGTTAGTGAAATATTTGTTATGATTCAGTCAGCTCTAGCCTTAGGGTTTTACTCACAAGACAGAGTATTTCACTCAGCACTTCTACATACTCTATCAGATGCAGATTTTAATCTAAAAAAAAAAAAATACAGAATTCATATCTTGATTTTAACACATAATTATTTTTTCCCCCATGGCTACAAATTAAGAGGCCTAGTGATATCTGATGGACTATTAATTATAAGAAGCCATCATCAGAGTTTCATTTCAAACTAAAACTGAAGAGATCAGGTGGATAAAGTCATCCTCCAGGTGAAACACTGCAGTACAAATGACTGGAAGCAGGGTATTCTGCTGCTCAAACATCTGACTACTGTAACTTCCATCTGTGCCTTGCTGAATTCTGGCAGCAGGCAGAGCTGTTTAGCCTATTATTGTTCAGCCAGCAGGATGACTTTGTTAGGGCAGAAGATGTAGAACAGCTTTCTCAAATGAAGGCAGCTATCAGAACAAATTGGTAATGGATGAAACAGGACTCCACTTGAATGAGCTTATGACCTGCTTATAGGAATACAAGCCATCAAATGGGAATTGGAGTAATTTGTGCTGTAGGGTATTTAGATTTTGACTCTGCATGTATCACTGTCTCTTCAATCAATTATGGGTTGTTACCATGCTGTACTAGCAATATTCAACCTTTTCTGTTCAGTAACCAGGAAAGGTGTTTCTACCATGATATGACAGGAGTAGAGATGAATTCAACATTATGCCATAAGGGAATTATATTCCAGTCAAAGCATAGTACAAGATACAATATTCATGTTTACCTGGTATGTCATGAATCAGTATCTGTAAGTCCTTCTTTTGAAAATATTGGCTGGCACTTTGCTGCTTCAATTAAAATATGCTTTTAGATGTACTTTAACGATTAAGGATTTTACATGCCACTTCAGAATATGCAATCCAGTATTCCATTATTTAACTGTCCTTTAATTACAGGATTAATCTTCAAAGCATTATGGCATATATTTGCAAAGTCACAGAATGAAAGGATTACAGAGGATAAAAAACACAGAGAGCATAACAGGTACCACTGTGAGTGTTGATAGTGAAAAGATGCACATTTTATACACCAAGATTACACAACATATGAATGAAGGAACTATTATTCTTCTGTCCTTTTACACCTGCAAAACAGATAGTGGCTGTGTGCAAAACAGATAGTGGTTTGTACCCTTTTAGCCACTCTTGGCTCCTTCCAAAAACTGCATGTTAAGTGTCTGCTGTGGTCATCCTCAGTAGGAGAACTTCAATATGTTACAAGTCTTCTCAGTGATGATTTTTTATTTAATGGAATCAGAAAGTGGGAACTAATCATTTACTGTAGCATCTCCCACAATATTATCAGACTATTAAGTTAAATAATCTTCTTTTTCACTCTTTTAATGAGCTCTCCAAGATAACCACCATGGAGACATTAAAGAGGTGAAAGTATTTAAAAATGGATTTTTACTAGCAAATGAAAGAACTACACCAAGCCAGACTGTTTCAACTTCAATTTCTTCCCTATTTTTCCACTTTTTATACCTACCTGACAGGTTTAGCCACTCTTATTAAGTGTTTTGTTCCCAAAATATTTAACATCATAGTGTTTGTATGCTATTTTGACCTCTGAGAAATTATGATGAAATACATATAAATGCACAATCTTTAAAACTCAAAGCTATATTTTGGGTTAAAAACAAAGAAACACACACAAAAAAAACCAAACCAAACAAAACAGAAAACAATGCACAAAAATTAGTTATATATTTTCTTAGTCAAGAAAATGTGATCTTATTTCTGTTTAGAACTTAAAAGATATTGTATTGTATTGAATTGTAACTCTTAAAGCTAATAGTCTTTCACTAAATTCTCTGGAAAAAAATTAATCTAGAGTCTGATGACTTTATCACCTGATTACTTTATCACATTAATTATACCTAATCATTTAATCTACAACTGGAAGGGAAATGAGAAAGAAATTATTTGTAAAACCTATTGGCTAGCTTTTCCATTTTCATTATAAATAACAGCAATGTAAGAAATTTAGCTGTCTCTAGAACAACATCCTAAGGAGAGAGCAGTATATCACACTATTTGCAAGCAGTTAGAGCTGACCAAACTGGGACCACTCTGACCTTAGGCAATGCCCTCTGCAATCGTATTGTAAATAAAACCAACTTCGTTTTCACCTAATTAGTCTGGTACAAAGAGTAGGGAGGCTTTAAGAGATAAGCAAGATATGCCCATTTGGTGCCAATGCTGTGAAGACATGTGCAGCCCAGGCATAGTCTCATTCCATCATGACAACATTTGATCCTCAGAAAAGTATTTAAAATATTAATAAAAAGTATTAAAATAATCAAGTATTAAAATAGCCAAAACTATTTCAGTTATGTCACCATATGATTTTCAATAAGCAATTAGATAGATGATCAGTTACTGATACAGGCTAGCTCGTTGTGTTCACCAACTGAAGAAGGATTAAGTAGAGAGAATTATGAGAAACACTTTCCACTTTTCTGGTCTTGCTTTGAGAGTTGCAAAATAACTTGGGTTCCTAAGCTTTCTGAGATAGGGTTGGCAGATCAGGAGGCAGGGCATCTTGAACGCTGGTACTCCTCCAGTAGGAGAAAGGTCTTATTACAATGTAATCTCAAAAGACATCAAAATTATTTGGTCTTTGGTACAAAACTGTGAGATGCTGGAATATTTGTCACAACATCTATTGCTATTTTGCATTAAAAAAAACCCTGACCCAAACCAAAACAAAAGAGAATAGTTCATCAACTAGATTCATAGTGGACAAACAAATAAAAGCAACACATCACTACTGAACTCCCTGAATTTTGTGTCATGATGCAAATGATCTACCTATAAAGCAAGTAAGACAGTTGTGTCTTTACTAGCAAGGCTCTTCCTATATCTGTCATACTGGACAGAGGTATTTTGAATTAAGCACTTGTGATTAAATTATGTAGGGTGATTTTGTCTGGTATTCTTAAGAAAAAGCAGAACAGTTGATTTTTTTATATGAAATATAACTCAACAATATGAGGAACAGCTAGGATACCTTACTTGAAGACCTCGGTTAATTTGTCTCTGATGGAATTAATATCTGCACAGATAATTAGCATAAAATATATGAAAATAAATAGTTAAAGCAAACAGCTCATTGGACATATGTCTGGCTATGTACATCATGTGGGATATACTCTTACACAGAAATATTTTTTATGTACAAAACGCAGTTCATTATTTTCTTATGCATTAAAAAAATGATGACATGCCCAGAAGCTCATGGTAGTTTAAAAATAGAAACAATTTTCATAGAATCATAGAACAGTTTGTTTTGGAAAGGACCTTAAAGATCATCTGGTTACAACCCCTTGACCATGAGCAGGGACACCTCCTACTAGACCAGGTTGCTCAAGAGTCCATCCAACCTAGCTTTCAACACTTTCATGTTCAGATACTCCACAACTTCTCTGGTCAAC
>WBNM01007198.1:9299-27877 GCA_013399055.1 Ramphastos sulfuratus
GCCTTGAGTGACCTGTACTAGTGGGAGGTGTCCCTGCCTATGGCAGGGGGTTGGAACTGGATGATCCTTGAGGTCCCTTCCAACCTTGCCGTTCTATGATTCTATGATTCTTCATCACAATTTCTTTGGGAAAAGCTTCATTTTTAATATATTTACATTATCAGAGAATTAATGACATTTTAATTCATAATGAAATTCACTGCAATCATCTTTATTATGGAAAGAAACCTGTTGGCAGAGTACATTACTGCTCAGACTTAGAAGGATGTTTAAGGAGGCACAGCAGATGTGTTGAAACTATGAAACCACCTAGAAGGGAATGTGTATCTTTGCAATGCTTTTTCCAGGAGTATCCTAATCAAAGATACCACCTCTCCATGGCCTTCTGTGACAACAGATGGAAAGAGGAAGGGATAAATGGAAGAAAAATCTTGCAGGTTTTCCTGGCCACTTTCTCTTTCATTCCTAAAGGGTGTTTTCAGAGAAAGGTACCTTTTCATTCGAGACATCCTCAGCACAATAACATTAAGCACTACTTTCCCAGTTGCAACTGATAAAATGATTTCCCCTCTAATCAGTGAGTGCTCCAGTTTATCATATGCAATTGGGAAGATAATGATTGATATTTTTGTACTAGGAACTTCAGGACTTAACAGAGATTAAAGGGTAACTGTCCCTCATGCATGTTTTGCATTCACTCACAGCTAGAATTAATCAAAGCCAGATTATCTTCATGTTTTTTTCAGAACAAAGTGAGGATTCCTGTTAATTCTGCACACAGGAAGGCATGAAAAGAATCCAGTGAGGATACAGAACATATGGCAAAAAGATTTGAGTAAATTATTTATTTCTGGGCAGGGGTGTGGGGCTTGTTCATTAAATGTCCAGTGACCAATTCTGCTGATGTTTCCCTTTCCTCTTTGATGTTTCTCCTTCCTTCTTTCTTTGCCTGGTGCAAGTTAGTGGCAGCCAACTTCTCAGACATTCCAGAAAGACTACCACATCTGAGTTGCTCACTATCTCCAGGTGCATACTCAAAAAGCACACTAGGTGAGGACTATATACAACAATGTACATACTAACTGCTTTGAAAAGAGGTTTTTATAATTTTATGGGCACCTTATGATTACAGGTTGCCATCTAGACAATGACTCCCACTGAGATACCTAGAGGTCACTCTTAAGAGGTTTATTCTGCAAAACCAGCTCTTGCAGGTATGCAGCACTTCTCTCCCTACCCCTTCCCTTATAAAATCCCCAGTGCCCATGGATGGCACAATCTGGCAATATGTGTCATTCTTTAAGAGATAGTTTGAGATGCTACAAAGAGCTTTAATCATCTAGCATCAGCAGCTAATTGTCTATTTCAGAGGTCCTGGACCTGTCATGGATTGAGTTGAGCCTGCTGCAGTCATTCTTGCCATGTTGCAGTCATGTCAGCATCAAAAATGAAAGTGCTAACTGGAGCAAAATATTCTAGGGCTTGAAGTTCATATTGCAACATGAGAGGCTTCCTGTTCCAGCTGCTGCTTCTGGGTTCGGGGTACTCGGGTGTTGGCTCTTTTCTGCCTTTGTTTCGTAGTCCTTTCTTATCCATCTCAGCAAGCCTGTGAGTGAAGCAGACATCACCATTGTTTGCTTTTCACAGCCTATAGTATAATTTTCTCCATTAAAATATTCCAATTAGCCTCAAACCAGCACACTATGATCTCAGGATGAGACAAGATCAGGTGAAAAGCAGACAGTAGTGCACCTTACTTGCTATGCTGTCAGACAATCCAGCTACCCACTGGCGTAAATGGAAACAAATTATTGTAGCTGCCCCAACTACTATGACTGAAGTTGTAAAACTTGCAGGAATTACATACTGAAAAATGTCGACTGCACATAGTCAGAAGTAGCAATTTCATTTCAAATTATTCTACCTAATATATTATAGAAGTTAGCTGCTATCTTGCTGTGCACCTATAGCGATTATTTATTTGCCTGAAAACACATCTTTTACTGGACCGAGAAGCACTGCTTTTCTCTGAGCCTGAATCTGCACAAAGAACACAATTTATGCATGCCAGAGTAAGCCTGCCCTCAATATCCCTATAATCTGCTTAAAATTCATCACCTGAGCAGCATAAGTTTTGTCTGTTTGCAAAGACAAAACTGAAAGTCAGATGAGGATGAGGAATACTCAGATGAGGAATACTGCAGCAAAAGTTCAGTGCGTTACTGTTTCACCTGTAAATTTAGATATTTTCCAGCTTTACTCCCTCAGCTATCTCAGATTCCATTGTGCTGCAGCCTGATAAGGTAGATAATTAATCAGCCCACATGTCTTTTATTAGTATTATTGTTACCAAAAAGTCTTGAGTTTAGGAGAAACAAAACAGTAATTTTGTGATGTTGTCACAAATAGGGTTAGAACACAATAAACCTTGTTATTATGGTTGTGCAGAAAGCAAGGGATCACCAAGCACACTACATAAAGGCATTCAGTCAGAAAAGTGAAGTTGTTTAATGAAAAAAAAAAAATTCATCTGCAAGTGAATCTTTTACATCAAAATCAAGATCTGTTCTCATTGCCTCCTAGTATGAGACCAAGCACTGGGTCCTCATCTTACAGAATCATAGAATGGTAAGGTTGGAAGGGACCTCAAGGATCATCTAGTTCCAACCCCCTGCCATAGGCAGGAACATCTCCCACTAGTACAGCTCACTCAAGGCCTCCTCCAACCTGGCCTTCAACACCTCCAGGGAGGGAGCAGCCACAACCTCCCTGGGCAACCTGTGCCAGTGTCTCACCACCCTCACTGCAAACAACTTCCTCCTAACATCCAGTTTCAATCTCCCCTCTGCCAGTTCAAACCCATTGCCCCTTGTCCTGGCATTGCANTAAACAGCACTGGTGCCAGCACTGATCCCTGAGGGACATCACTTGGCACTGGTCTCCAGGTGGACATTGTGCCCTTGATCACCACTCTCTGTGTGCCACCATCCAGCCAATTCCTTATCCAGTGAGTGCTCCACCCATCAAGTCCATGTTTTTCCAGTTTGGTGACCAGGATGTCCTGTGGGACAGAGTCAAATGTCTTACTCAGGTCCAGGTAGATGATGTCCAGGTAGATCTTATGCCAATATGCAATGACTGCTTCAGATCACCGCTGAGGTGTAAACTGGCACAGCTCCACCAGCTTTCAGTGCACGATGTTGATTTAAATGTGCTGACAATGTGATGGTCCTAAGTTTTATAATGGTCCTAAGTTTTATAATATATACACATGCTCAGGTGAACTGAGGACAGAATTTTCACTCATGAGTTTTCTGTTTTGCTGCAGGTTGCAGACAGCAACCATCGGCAGAGATGTGCAAAAGATCCTGGACATAGCTGTACACAGATCCAAGCAATGCCCCTTTTATTGAATATGATCATGCACTTATATACTTTCTAGCAGCTTATGAAGGTTAGTTTACTGTTAAGCAATTGGTCCAAATCATGAAGGCACAAACTGTGTGGCATTAAGCAATTGGCGTAAATGGTTAAGGCACAAGCCCTTGTGGCATAAAGCAACTGGTTCATCATTATCTGTTCAAACGCTTTGCATGAGGCTTTGTTTTGCTTTGACCACCTTGTTGTGGTCCAGTTCTTCTGTGGGCTGCTGCAGCTGGTGTCCTTGCCCTTCAGATGAACCTTCATGCAGGCTGTGAAACTTCTCAGCTCACAATTAGCAGTTAGCACAGGTTGGATTGCTCACGTGTCCATTTAATACAAAGTATTTCCCTACAGGTAGAGTCAACTGCATGTCCTCACTGTGGCAGCCCCTTTGGCTCCAGTAGGTCAGGTAACCAGCACCTGTGGGATGGAGCTCTGAGGGTGCTTAGCAGCTTCTAATAAGTTTTTGGGCTTGACA
Source organism: Ramphastos sulfuratus (assembly GCA_013399055.1). Taxonomy (NCBI): domain Eukaryota; kingdom Metazoa; phylum Chordata; class Aves; order Piciformes; family Ramphastidae; genus Ramphastos; species Ramphastos sulfuratus. The sequence goes on from WBNM01007198.1 coordinate 13,201, forward strand.
TTAGGAAGCATTTCTTAACTGAGTGTGTGGTAAAACCCTGGAACAGGTGTCCTAGAGAGACAGTCAATGCCCCATAGCTGGCAGTGTTAAAGAGGCATTTGGACAATGCCCTTAATATCATGCTTTAACTTTTGGTCAGCCCTGAATTGTTCAAAGCAGTTGATTAGATAATCATTGTAGGTCCCTTCCAACTGAACTGTTCTATTCTACTCTGTAATTTGGTAACACTGAATTACTGTGTCAAAGGGCATTGGATCTTTGCTGGAGGTGGGTCTTTTTGACCTAGAGAAACTCTCCACCACCTAAGTTTTTTGGGCTAAAAGGTCTCAACAGGCTAGTGCAGAACTATGCTGCCCTTATTCTCCACTACAGAAGCACCTGTAAATGGTATCTGACTCACCCTAAATGATGAGCTTGCCACCCAAGCAGAAACACAATGAGCTGATGCAGATGAATTTTCTGAGTGCATGAGGACCACACTGCCACGGAAGACTGCTGGATAGCACTCCACAGAGTGTGCTGTCAGATATGAATTATGCATTGACACTTCACTCCCACATCATTATACCTTTCATTCTGCTGTGTCTGCACAGATAGGATTGATTTTGCACATCGTACACTTGAACGTTCTTAATGGGTGAAGGCTGCAAACGTTTGCACAGTGAGAAAAAAGAACATGAATAAGTACACATTTGGTATAACCTTATTAGTGATTGGTCCTCGAGTTTCTAATGGGGCATGAAATGCCATCAGAAAGCTTTCTGATTTTATGAAAATATTCCCTATTTAGGCAGTAATTCGGAAGTAGGCACCAGGGGCCCGATACAAACTGTCTACTTGCATATGGTCTAGCAAGAGTGAAAAAAATACACGTTGTGAATTTTGAATATACTGCTTTCCAGAACAATGTTTTATAACAGCCCTGCCAAACATTCAGAACCATCATTCAAGACATCTTGCAATATAGAATGATCTCATCCATGCAGTAAATTAATCAGAACAGAAATGTTGCATATCAGCAGTGTCATTATGTGCCTGTAACACGGTGCATTGTTTTTCAGAAAAGAACAGACACTGAAAAATAATTTGGCCACATTTTCTTTTGCCTCAGGATGCTACATCTCTCAGCCTGTCTTCACCTCCACACCCAGGAGAGGGTCTAAAATACGTTATCAGGCATGCTGGCACAAACACCTGAGTGAGATGTTAAGCCAGGATTAACGATCAATTTTCTTCTATCAATATAGCTAAAAGCAGACCTGTCTGACAATATGGATAAAGCAACACAATGCTTTAAAAGGGACTTCTTACAGAAGGGGGAAAAAGATCCAGGTCCTGTATTAAGATATCAGTCCATCATTGTTTAAGGATCTCATTAATTACCTTGGTCGGAATTCTGACATTTACCTCTCTTACTCATTCCAGGATTGTGAGGAAAAAACAAACTGACTCTGGAAACTAAATTTATATTCTGTGTATGCTCTGTCCACAGAGACTCTTGCAGACACCAGGAAAGGATGCAAAGAGTGATTACCAACCCCTATCCCTCAGAAAAATGTCTATGGAAACACAGCAATAATCAGATCCATACCCAAGCTCTTCTGAAGTACAGCATAGAATCATAGAATGGTAAGGTTGGAAGGAGACCTCAAAGATTATCTAGTTCCAAGCCCCTGCCATAGGCAGGGACACCTCCAGAATCATAGAAACAAAGTCACACAAAAATCATTTACATTTTTAAGTGTCCAAAAACCTATATTAGAGTTCTGAGGTGTAAAGATTTCTGTGGTCTCTTGGTTAGGCTCATAGCATTCTAGGAAATGTTTCATCATTTCAGTGTTTGCTTCTACTCAAAATTCTCCAAGTATCTATCTTCCTAGAGTTTTGACATTTCAATTCCATTCAGGTTGGAAGCAGCACAGGATTAGCTCAAGCTCATCAGGAACATCAGATCTGGGTAGTTCATGCATAATTACATTTTGATTGACTTTGCTAATTTGGAAACTGGTTTTTATTTTGTCTTCTTATAATAAGTTTGATGCAAAAATCACAGATTTATTACCTCAAAGTTTTCTTATCTTGTCACAACAGCAAATAGTCAATATTTTAGGTTGAATCTATATTTTTTCTAGGCAACAGAAAGTTTTAGTACAGACCAATCTGACACTTTTACTTTCCAACTTTCCAGCTTTATAGTAAATACAAAGTGAGAAAAAACACTCAAGATTTCTACGATAAGAACATAAAGAAGAGATTGAATTTGTGGGTTCATTTTTTTCATGTTCCTTAGAGAAAGGAATAAAATCAGATAAGAAGAGTATGTGAGAAAAAAATAATCTTTTGGTCACTATTTTCATTTTCCTTCAAAAATTTACTGAGCAGTTCCCCCTGTGATTTTACATTTCCTCCTCTAGACTCCACTAAAGCAGATCAGAACAGCAAAGTGTCCTCCAAATTGGTAAATGCAGAAATTGGGTCACATCAAGCAAGTGGAAAATTCACACCATTGCATTGCAGACCTCTAATAAAGGTGTTTAAATTAGCAGCCTCATTTCGTGGGCAGTGCAGATATGTGCACATTGTCTTGGCAGTAATGATATGACTATGGCCCTAAGCACTATTTATTTCTGGCACCTTTGATCCTACTAGATCATGATGCCCAAAGCAATCATGTAGAAGTGCATGGGGTCACCCTAAATGAGGGTCATGTTATAGAATTGAGCACACTTCCCTGGATTTGGATTCAGAAGAGATTCAGGAACAGGTAGAAGAGACCAGGTTGAAAGTAGTTTGTACAACATAGAAGGACAGAATGAGCAGGGACCTTAGCACTGCATAATTATTTCTTAGCTATGCTGTTATTCCAATTGCCCCTTAGTAAATATTATTACATCACTGAGACTCACAGAATCATAGAATGGTAAGGTTGGAGGGGCCTCAAAGATCATCACAATCCCAAGCACAACTCCAGGCTGGGTGGGGAATGGTTGAGAGCAGCCCTGAGGAAAAGGACCTGGGAGTCTGGGGTGATGAAAAGCTCAACATGAGCCTGCAGTGTGAGTGCAGCCCAGACAGCAACTGTGTGCTGGGCTGCAGNATTCTATCATTTAGTTCCAACCCCCTACCACAGGCAGGGACACCTCTCACTAGTACAGGTCACTCAAGGCCTCAAATAACTAAGAGATGTTTTATGTGTTTTCAGGTATTTTAAGACACTCATTTCCATGTTTTTGCAAGCATGCACATTAGTATTGGGAGAAAAGTCTGATCTCCCAGAAGGACTCTTATTTTATGTTAGATATTCATCTATATAATTCTATTCTGGATTCAACCTTTTCCCTAGTTGTTCACCAGTTCCATACTGATAATTAGTAAATGATGGGAAATATCTTGTGTAAAATGCTTTTCTCCATAATGGAAAGGGACATCAGCCCACTGACTGTTGTCTTTATACCCTGGCAAAGGATGGGGGGTGGCACAGCCCCTCATCCCTTCTCCTCTGTGTTATACCAGAGGGGTCATTTGCATGAAGGGCAGCTGGGATCTGAGCTCTGCAGAGCTGGTGCAGGGCAGGAGGCCTGCAGCTGTAAGGCACAGTGCATCACTTTCACCTCTGCTGCTCAGCTCTGCATGGACTCTTTTGGCAGGTAAAGGAAATTTATTATCTCAAGCACTTAGTGCTGTGGTCAGAACTTTATTAAATAGCACTTGGAAGTCAACAAATTGAACAAGGATTTGTATCAGGAAGAAGGGGAGAGCAGTACAATTGTACCAGAGAAAGAAAATTTCAGCAAAAATAGGGAAATGATCAAATGGCTACAACAGCAAAGAGGGGGAAGTACAATGAAAGTGAAGCAACAAAATCATGGAAGAGGAAAATGCAGAAGTGAATTTGGGAAAAGGACAGATTCTTTCTCTATGCAGAACACCTAGTTCTCATACAAAGCACAGTGCTGTGGAGATCAGAAAGCACTGTCTAAAAGGCAAGTGGATCTAATTAAATAACAATAAAAATCTATTGACTCTACCCAAGGAAAACAAACTACTTAAAATTGATTGCACCTTTGGAAATAACTGGACACACATCACAGGATATGTCAACAATGCCATTAGCCTCCCTGTTAGTTAAGTAAGCTGTCAGTTTTACATAGACTTTGTGTCTGAGGAAAAGGAAAGATTAGGAAAATACAGTCACATTTTCTATACAGTTCTCTGAGACAAAACCAAAATTAAGAATATGAGTATATTAAATAGTATATAAAATAGTGCAGTGTTTAGGAATGCTGATGCAAGGAAAAAGCAGAGCATGCAGAGCACACAACTCACTGCTACCAGATTCCCCAAATGGTCTGGGCTGATTCCATAGTCCTGCAGAGAAGCTTTCCTGCTGAAGACAACTGATAGTTTCATGTAGCATTGATGACTTCTTTTGTGTCTTATTTATGCATAGATAGCATTCTGCAGAATATTCTACTTGGGTTTGCTGTCTACAAAAGGAAGCCTGAAGCTTTCATAATCTGAAATGGTAGACTCATATAAAGGAAATTAAACAATTTGTGAGAATCTGTCTCTGGATCAGCTGGAGTGCTGCAAGCAGAAGGAGGATGCAACGTCGTAACTCCGAGCAAAACCATGCATCCCTTAGCAATTCCATCATGTTGTCAAGTCCATCAAGTCACAAATTAGACAAAAAAAAATTCATCTCCCACAGCAGCATGTTTCACAGCTCCAAATCATAGAATCACAGAATCATAGAATGGTAAGGTTGGAAGGGACCTCAAGGATCATCTAGTTCCAAGCCCCTGCCATAGGCAGGGACACCTCCCACTAGGACAGGTCACTCAAGGCCTCCTACAACCTGGCCTTGAACACCTCCAGGGAGGTTGTGGAGCACAGAATCACCCAATGTGCCCTCCCTGGGCAACCTGTGCCAGTGTCTCACCACCCTCACTAAAGAATTTCCTCCTAACACCCAGTCTCAATATCCCCTCTGCCAGTTTAAACCCATTGCTCCTTGTCTTTTTATTGCAAGTCCTTGTCAATAGTCCCTCCCCAGCCTTCCTATAGGCCCCCTTCAGATATTGGAAGGCTACTGGAAGGTCTCCTGGAAGCCTTCTCTTCTCCAGGCTGCAGAGCCCCAACTCTCTCAGCCTGTCCTCACAGCAGAGCTGCTGCAGCCCTCTGAGCATCTTTGTGGCCTCCTCTGGACCTGCTCCAACAGTTCCATGTCCTTCCTGTGCTGGGGGGCTCCAGAACTGCACACAGAACTCCAGGTGGGGTCTGACAAGAGCAGAGTAAAGGGTCATCATGTAGCCACAAACTATATTATTCCAGGTTAATAAATAAATCAGTGTCTTTGTCCTACACTGCCATGTGTGTGAGCACACCACAAACAGCTACGATACATACAGCCTGAAAAGTGTTGTGCAAGCACTCCACAAGACTACTTCTTTCCTTTTACACATACAACATTTCCAAGGGACTCACTCCTTTCATGTATGAAACATTTCCTCCCCAGAGAAACTGCAAGTGCTGCTTGCAGAGGAGACTGAGAAAACCCAACAGCTCTGAAGGGTTCAGGGCACTGGAGAGCCTGGTATGGTTAACACAGCTTATTCCTGATGAGCTTTTGCTCTTCCAAACGTGAACAACTCTGGAAACCAGCAATGTTACCAGACTCCCTTTCCTATGACATTCAGCTCAGCCAAAAAGAGAAATAAAAAGATTCTTGTGCCAGAGGCTTTTTCCCCCTGCTGAGCCTACTCTGAGATTTGCTCACAATGAAGTACCTAACCTGCTGTGTATCTGAAAAGAAGTCGAATCCATTTTAAAACTGCTGGCTCTGTGTGACAGTCTGTGTATCCAAAAGGCAACAGCAGCAGCAAAAATAAAACACAGTAAAGAGTAAACAGCTTAATTTTTGCTCGAATGCCACATCTGTTTAGAAAAACCCAAACTGGAATATAAGCACAAAATGAAATTTGAAGTGATTTTCCAACATTTGAGCTGTTAAGTGAAATATATAGTTCTAACAAAAAAACCTCTTCAGAGCAGTAAGCTTTATTTGCTGCTTTACTCTCAGCCTGAACAGGTACTGGTGGCACTCTTCATATTTCTTAGGAAAGCAGTAGAAGAAATTACTGCAATTCCACATGGACAATATGCAGTTACTACATCAGAGCTGCACACCACTGATCTTGACAAATGGATGCTCAGAGGGCTGGAGCANTGGGTATAAGTCATGGAATCATAGAATGGTAAGGTTGGAAGGGACCTCAAGGATCATCTAGTTCCAACCCCCTGCCATAGGCAGGGACACCTCCCACTAGTACAGGTCACTCAAGGCCTCCTCCAACCTGGCCTTGAACACCTCCAGGGAGGGAGCAGCCACAACCTCCCTGGGCAACCTGTGCCAGTGTCTCACCAAAGTACATTTTTAAATGACACTCCATCACTGCAGGGGTGATCCTCCTTTGGAAGCAGGTACATAATCTATTGTTATGACCTCAGGAGCACTTCAGTGTATGTTCCACTCTCTCTCAAAAAACCAGAAACTCAAATTCAAGTGGCTTTTCCTGTCAGGGCTTTCAGTAGATTTATGTAGTTAAATAATTTCTATTTATTTTTTATCAAAATAGGCTCCTTGGCAATTCTTCAGTTGCCAGAATTCCTGCATGGGTAGCAAAAGCAGTGAGATAAATATAGTAAATATAAATAGATAGATAGATATAAATATAGTAAGTAAATAGCAAATATTAACATTGTGAATATTAATAGTGTAAATATTAATATTTGTAACTATAAAGTAAATATTAATAATAGACTGTTAGGGCTGGACAACCACAAAAAAAAAACTTCTGGCACATTTCCAAGCACCTAGTTTACCAGTGCAGAGTGTTGTTTTGCATGTATCAATCTATTGAGAATAGAAACTAGCAGACAGCAGTATCTAGGAGTCCATGACACTGACCAGTCTCTACTCCAATGAAGTCTGAGCTTTCAACATCAAAAAAACACTTGGTGCAAGCAAGCCAAATTACACTTTTGTAAGTCCCACACTGAAAGTACAAGTATGTGCTAACAGCATGTTTTCCAGAGTACCTCCCTGGTTCATAATAAAGCAAAGAGTAACACTTGTTTTAAAGAGAAAAGCTAAAGCCAGTTGCTGCTTCAAGGAAGAGCCTACCTCCCCATCTCACAGGGATGAGATACATAGCACAAAGGGAGACAGAAAAGGGTGACAGTGATGTGGACACTAACAACTAGACCTCTGGTTTTCATGGTGCTAAAATTAGATGCCAGGGCTACAGCCTTTGCTCTCTTGCTGTCATAGATAGCTTTCACCTTTTTAAATAAGATGACAGCCCTTTGTGGCTGCTTGTGCCTGCCTCTGACTCGTACACACACACAGCAGCAGAACTTAGAGGAAAGCAGCATTTTCATTCTCTGTGCAATAACCCCACAGGACCATTTAGACCCCTGCATGTTTTACTTCCAGACCAGAACTTGGCCCCTAGCCTTTCCAGACAAGATCAAAGAGCATGATGCTGGGGCTTTTTCATACAGGTGCTTATCCTGCTGTTGAATAAAATACATATTAGAGCATTATCTGAGGACAAACCCAGGTAGGAAGATTCTCATTTTTCTTTCTCATAAAGTGACCAAAACCCTACAGAACAGGACACCTGAGACAGCTCAGAAGAGAGGGTGGTGAATAAAAGGTGGGAGGTTGTTTTCAAAGGAACTCTTGCCTAGCGAAGAGGACAGCCTACTTTCAGAAAAGTTAAGTTTATGTAGGATGGAAGGCCTGGTGGTATACCTGAAGTCATAATTTACATATGGAAAATTGGCTTTTCCTTTATATCAGTGCCTACACAGGAGTCAGTATCTATCTATAGCTGTGTCTCCAGAGGTTAACATCACAGGCTTTCTGTATGGGACAAGTTTTGCTCTGCACAAGAAAGTGTCTTCCAGATGCAGAGGGAAGAATGCTATAGAAAGCACATTTGGGTGACCTCAGAGTGCTGTGTCAAAAATACTACAATGCCACAGCAGGGTGTAGAGGAGAGAGCTCACCTCTGCAGGGCAGTCAGGGAAATGGAAAGGCTTTTTTGGGAGATCAGAAGATGCTGCTCCTCTCAGGACATCCTTTTCTGGCACTAGAAATAGAGAGGGCAGAAGTGAACACAGAGGTGCATGCTCCAAGCCTTGAAATGTCTTCTACTGTTGTTTAACCTTGAAATTTTCCTCTCAGGACCAAAATTTTCCATTTTGATGTCTCCAGAGGGAAAAGTAATTTCCCTCTATTCTCTTAGCTGTTTCTTTCCTTTATGCTCAACAACACAGCAGCTTGCTTAACCACAACCAAAATCTTGGTTGCACTGTTAATACTAAGGGGAATAAAGACTAGCTTAAGACTTGGGCCCTGCCTTTGGGGATGGAAGAGCCAACAGATGGAACTGAGCAGAGAAAATGTGATGCAGATACAGAAAATAGCAAGAGGGATATAGGCAGAAGATTATCCNGCTTAACCACAACCAAAATTTCTCTCTATTCTCTTAGCTGTTTCTTTCCTTTATGCTCAACAACACAGCAGCTTGCTTAACCACAACCAAAATCTGGGTTGCACTGTTAATACTAAGGGGAATAAAGACTAGCTTAAGACTTGGGCCCTGCCTTTGGAGATGGAAGAGCCAACAGATGGAACTGAGCAGAGAAAATGTGATGCAGATACAGAAAATAGCAAGAGGGATATAGGCAGAAGATTATCCTCTCCAGTTTATCCTTTTCATTTGTATGGATACATGCAGACACCCAGCGAGATAGGAAAGCACCAAATTTGAAACAGATGAAAGAAAATGCTGTTTGATACAAAGAATAATTAATTTGGGGAACACATTGCTATGAGTTGACACTGAGAAGTGAGAGTTCAGTGGGATTCAAGAAAACAGGAGACACAGGGAGGATGAGAAAAGCTATGACTTCATCAGAGAAGATGAAATGCAGAATTCATGCGTGTTAGTAATAAGCAAAACACCAGAGAATAAGAAAATGGGAAAGTGCTTTCCTGAGGGATATATTTCCATAATAATCCATTACAGAGGTGCCAATTTCTTCCTTTCAATCCTCTAACACTAGACAGTGTCTGATACTGATGGCTGGAATGAAAAAAAACTCCAGAGGATGCTTATACTGTAATTCTTCTGATTTATGTAACGTTTTCTGGGAAGTGTCTGTTCTATAAAATTGAACTGTGCAAGTGTTAATCTAAAATTGCATATCAGGATTTCACTAGGTAAAATTAACCTTGTGCATCTAAGCTGCTGACAACAGTGAGTGTCACATGTGAACTGGGGACAGTATGTAGCCTCATGTCCATAATACCTCACTCTCCCACTACAGATCCCATTTATACTGACAGATTACAAAACACCCCTAGCTCACGGAAAGTAGGGAGAACTCTCTAATAAATACACAAACTGCCTTTCATTTAACATCTGTGACTCCAAGAAGCATTCTAACATCAAATTTGTGATCTGTGGACAATAATCTCTGACTGCTCTATTGGACTAGGCATAAAATGTGTCTGCAAATTTCACCATTTGGTGGCTAAATATTTGTGGCTGGGCAAAAATAACAACAGATTCTGACTCCAAGGGGAAGCCCATTTGCTGTGATTTATATGCTTACCACAGTGGATAAGCACTAATGCCATCATGATTGCCTGTTGTAAAGATCCTGTCATTTCTAGCAACCTGTCTTTTTCCATTGGGGCCAACTGTTCTATCTGGTGATAAGCAATAAAACTCTGGAAGGTGACTGTAAAAATAACAGACTGTCAGTAGCAGTGAGAGTTGTTGCTGCTTTGTCAATGCCAAATATTTGAATTTTTTACTTAAAAAGTCTTAAATTTTTAAGACTTAAAAAAGGAAACTTGCTCCCTGTCTTACAATTTTCTCTTTCTTTTTTTCCTACCCTGGCAGAACATCTTTGAGTCTTAACTTAATTATTACAAAGGCATCCCTGCTGAAAGGAAAGTTAATAAAATCTTTTATTCCCCATTAGCCACAAATCCATCCTTATACTATCTTCATAGTTTTATAAGCACACTTTAGTGACTTGCTGGATATCTGAGTTCACACTGCAGTGTTCTTTTCAGCCAGGATAAGAGAAGTATGTTTGAGAACTCCATGACAGTTTTTGCAATAAATCCCACACTTTGTGATCTCTGAAGCATGCAGCATGCTAGAAGGCACTTGACTTTGACTAGAAAACATGCATAAACACAGTCCCACGTACTTAAGATTATCTGCAGCCTGCCAATTCACTCTTATCTAAGATTTTTTTTTTCATTGCATTTCCTTTTCTTTATCCTCCTTGTGTACCAGTGCTTGAGCTCGTGATGACACCAGATAGCAAGACTGCAGCAAGGAGCTATCACAGCAGAACTCCAATCACTGAATCTCATAAAAATGATCACCTTTATTAAGACAAGCCTGCAGGCTTCAGAAGCAGCCTCCAGTTCAAATGTTTAGGGATAAGAGGGCAGGGGGGAGAGGAGCATAGATTCAGAAATGGTGATAGGCAGGAATTTGGAGGACTATAACCTATCTTAATATGCCAGCCAAAGACTAGAGCCAGACAGCACAGCACTGCTTCAGGACTGCCATTCTCGTTACCATATGTGGTCCATATGTGGGTGGTCTATCACCACATGCAGGTAGCACTGTACAAATGTATCATCTGCTTTCCTATTGTCTCCATGTCCTTTCCTCATATTGCAACAGTCTAAGCCACCGAGAAAACGACAGTCAAGTTGCAGCTCCTCTTCTGCCACTGCAGGTAGCAGAGGACATCCTGTCTCTCAATTGCTCTCTGCTGCCTTGGAGAGGGTTCTTTAATTCTTTCTAACCCAAACATACATGTTTATGATGAATACTTTGTGTTGTAAAGAGCTTTTATGGCAAGATGAAAAATCCTTCTTTAATTTTGTGCTTTACTTATCATCCACAACTGAACCGAGCAATGCAGGTTTTGAGATGTGCAAAAGATGTAGATCACAACTTTTGCATAACAAACATCAGTGTACTTCTGAAGTTTTTATGCTTCTTGATTTCTTGAAACATGTTTCCCTTTAAGGAAGAGAAAGCTGAGCTACACTGATGGGTCTGATATTTCAGAAATTGCTATCAAAGCTTTTTCCCTTTGATGTCAGTCTGCGTTCTGATTGCACTGTCTCCCAGGCTGGAGGGGAAGGAAAGAAAGTGTTGGCATAATGCTGTGCAGCTTGAATGAATCCACTCTTGCCCCACAAGGAACACATATCCCCTCAGATCTAATCATTCACAGAAGCAAAAGCTTCATGGCAAGAGCAGTGACACTTTGATTTTGATTATACATCTTCATAGAGTGTAGAATGGGGAAACACGCATTTTTACTCTTCCAGATGTAATCTAGTTTGCAGGTAACAGATGCATCTGATTTCTTAAGCCAAAACCTCTTAAGTCCCTATTTCAGCCTTGTTTCTAAGGAAACAAGGCTTGCCAAATCACACTACCTCACCAGCTCAGTCCCATCAGCACCACTAATTTAAGCACCGGCCACCTTTGGCCAAGTGTGACAAATGATGGAAGTCTCAGAGCCATGCAATTTCTACAAATTTTGTGAAAAACATTTTGAAGAATGCAGTAACTGGCCTCACTGAAGGAAAAGTTCAGGTTATCTGCAGGCTTGGTCTGCTGGTTGTGCAACTTTTGGAAAGAGCACTACTGCCTCTTGCCGCTCGTCAGTATGGAACAGGCGGGAGGACTCTGAAGAGGAGAGCCATAGGTGCTGCTGCAGACAAATCAAGAGGGGACAACAAAGGCAGCTCAGGTTCCACCAAATGGAGAATGAAGAGAAGACAGGTCTGGGCTTCTTATGTCAGCTTTGTCAAAAAGTTTGTTTCTTGGACCCTTCCCTCTTTTTCTCCTTCTTTCTTTCCTTTTCTCTCACTTACAATACAAGTGCAGTGTGTGTTGGAATACACACAGCAGCATTATCCAGCAGAAGGGATCTAGCACCAATGTTTTATTTTTCAGTATTCACTACAAAACAAACTGAACAGGATCTTGATCCTTGAATGATGTAAATTCATAGAATCATAGAATGGTAAAGTTGGAAGGGACCTCAAAGATCATCTAGTTCCAACCCCCTGCCATAGGCAGGGACACCTCCCACTAGCACAGGTCACTCAAGGCCTCCTCCAACCTGGCCTTGAACACCTCCAGGGAGGGAGCAGCCACAACCTCCCTGGGCAACCTGTGCCAGTGTCTCACCACCCTCACTGCAAACAACTTCCTCCTAACATCCAGTTTCAATCTCCCCTCTGCCAGTTCAAACCCATTGCCCCTTGTCCTGTCATTGCAAGACCTTGTCAATAGTCCCTCCCCAGCCTTCCTGTAGGCCCCCTTCAGATACTGGAAGGCTACTCTAAGGTCTCCTGGAAGCCTTCTCTTCTCCAGGCTGCAGAGCCCCAACTCTCTCAGCCTGTCCTCATAGCAGAGCTGCTGCAGCCCTCTGCGCATCTTTGTGGCCCTCCTCTGGACCCACACCAACAGTTCCATGTCCTTCCTGTGCTGGGGGCTCCAGAACTGCACACAGGACTGCAGGTGGGGTCTGAGGAGAGCAGAGCAAAGGGGCAGAATCCCCTCCCCTGCCCTGCTGCCCACACTGCTCTTGCTGCAGCCCAGCACTCGGTTGCTGTCTGGGCTGCATGTGCACACTGCATTCAATTCATGTGGTTCTTTGGAGGTCAGGCAGCTCTTTGTATCAGATCTCACCCACAGTATTCCTTTGTGTTTTGAGATCAACAATATAGGAGGAAGTTTTAAAATTAGCTACATTTTGGCGCTGTGGTTTATATGCTCAGAATAGTCCTTCCTTTCTTTGAGTAACACTCTCTTCAGTCCATCAAGTATGTCATGAAGAACGGCAGAAGCTAATTCATCCTGAAATACAGAATGCACCATCCCTGATAGCTCTAGGAGTGACTGAAATGACTTCAAAACATTCAGAAAGAATCACAGGCCATAGACACCCAAAGGTGCACCATTCTAGCTGTAAATACAAAAGAGGTTGTTTTACTTTGTAGCACACAATTCAGGATCTTCTTATTTCAATTTGGCTCTTATTGAATAGGAATGTTCCAGGCTGGCTGAAGTTCTCCAGTTGAGAGCAGGTCTCACAGATGGTGGGGGCTGCCTGCTGCATCCCTTCCTCCAGGGAGCCTGCTTCTGGGCAATGGGGGCTATGTCCCCTGTGGAGACTGATGTATTACCCCCTGCCTTACCTGAAAAGCTTGCCACTTTGGGTTGTTTCTCTTTCATTCTCATGTTCATAAACAGTTCTTCCAGATTACATTTAAATATGACCCTTTCAATCAGGTTACTCAGTATCACGCAAGGAAAATGGAATTGCATTACCTATTTTTATCTCCATTGATTCTTCTGTATCTTTCATGAATCACCCTATTGAAAATGTGACAGGTTTATGCCAGTCACAACAGGACTGTAACAATATTAGCTCTACCACGAATTCAGCATGACACCAAAATTGTATCATACTTGACCTTATTTGATATATTCGTGTACTGAGTCAGAAGCTCCATGCTAAGCTGCACAAAGCAAGGGAAGATTCTTTCTGAAGGAGATATTCTTCTGTATAAATAGAGGTTTGTGCTTTCAGTGTTTGCTGTGCTAGCTCCAGCCATGTGATTGTATGTAAATAATAATGCTATTTCTAGAAACCCAGGACAGAAGGCATTCCAGTTCCCTTATCCAAATCTATTTGCACACCATCAGTAGCTGGAATAGCTTGCACCTGATAGCATGTCCTCGCTATAAACCAGTGAATTTTGGCATTCTTTCCATGCCTCTGCTTTGGTGAGAGCAAACAGGGCAGAGAAGGAAACCTTGGCAAAAGTGGGAGACCTCGAAAAAAATCAAGGAGAAAAAGGAAGCAGGAGAAGAGGCCTTTTACTGTTGATTTCCTCAAACCACTGCAATCCAGAACCTTCATTTGCAGTTTGAATGAGCTGCAGTAAATTGCCCAACTGTTCTGTTCTGTCAGAAGAACACACTTGCCAAAACCTCATCACTATAAAATGCTGCAGCTCCACTGATTCTGTGAGGGGCAGGGCTAAAGTAGCCTTTGGGTCATTTTTCCTGGGGAAAAAGTGTTCTGTCATTTAAAACAGAGGACAGAGAATCAGAAACTACTACTCTGTATCCTGTTTTCTCACAGATATTTTTTTTTTTTTTGTAGGAACTCACTGATAAGAGCAAGGGTTTGGTTTTAAGAGAACTTTCAGTTAAATCTGCTAAATACAGGCAGTTAAAAGCCTATTACTTCATTATACAATACCATGAATCACTACATCATTCTAAGAAGTGTACTAAAATATGGCCTTGGTATGGCAATCATCTGAGTTGTTAATAAAAAAGCCTGGGATTCTCCAGTGAAGTTTTCTCTGCCATCTTCTAAACTATCTTATTTTAAATGTTTTTAAATTTCATTTCTCACTCTGCAGATGCATATTCAGCTGGTATCACTGAGCATCTCAGTCATCCATCTAAGAAACTCCAGCCTTCACAACACCAGGTAAAAGCCAGCAGACAGCAGCAGAATCATAGAATCA
>WBNM01007206.1:0-33146 GCA_013399055.1 Ramphastos sulfuratus
CAATGGTGATATCTGCTTCACTCGGCGGCTTGCTGAGATGTGTAAGAACAAGGACACAAATATAGATAAGATAGAGAGAGTCTCTGTCTCTGGGAGCTGGTGTGTTTTCTGCCCTTTCTGCTGTGTAACCAACTAACTACTCTGCTTCTAACCCCCCTTGCCAATCCTCCAAACTCACCTTGCACATAAGNGGAGGAGGCCTTGAGTAACCTGTACTAGTGGGAAGTGTCCCTGCCTATGGCAGGGGGTTGGAACTAGATGATCCTTGAGGTGACTTCCAACCTTACCATTCTATATTGTGCTAAGCTGTAAATAGTGCTTCAGTCCTTAACTTCCAGCTGGCTGAGTCTAGTCTGGGTGATTTGCATAGTGTGGGGGGGCAGGGAACTCCCAAACCATCACACCCCTGTAAAGCCTGATACTAATAAATTGAGTCCTTTTTTGTATTTCTTATATTGTATGGCTGTGACCATCAGGGTGCTGAACACCTCCAATCTCAAGCCTTCTTGCTGTCTTATTCGTGGATTATATTAATGGGTTATATATGTTGGAGAAAAAGCTAAGCAATGTGATGTTGACAAAGGATTTCTATATTAGTTGCTTCTAGAGAAATTACTACAGTGTGTTCAATGAGACTAAGAAGAAAAGGGCTTGTGTAGGGAACACAAGGGCAGTGAGGAGGGCGCTGAAATAATTCCTTCTCACAGACATTAGAGGCTGAGAGCAAATCAAAGCCATAGTTCATAATGAAGTCTTCTTCATCTGCATTTTTACTGACACATGAAACAAAGACCCAAGGATCTCTTCAGACAGAACAGCGAGAAGATGGAAAACCGAAAGAAAACTTTTAGCTATGGGCAAGTTTAACAGCAGCAAAGAGAAGGGGTTGTTGCCAGTTGCTAGCACCACTAGCGCTCGTGGTAACTTAATTAAGAAGTCATATTAGACTAAAGGAAAAGAGAAAGAGAGATCAGCTCACTCTTCAAGCTGTAGACCAAGATACACCTCCATGTGAAGATGGAAACAAAACTTGAATCTTCGTAATGCCTTCTCAAGGGCCTTGCCAGAAGACAATGCTGCATTCCCCACAGCAAAGCCCAGCACTTACCTGACAGAGACAGCAGGAGTGTAATAGGCTAACCAGAGACCCATAGTCCTTGCACGATGTAGTACTGAATTTTGCTATTTCTCGAATGTGGGAAATGGCACAGCGTAATTGGAGGATGTGATGGTTTGGGAGTTCCCCGCCCCCCCCNTTATACATCTCAGCAAGCCTATGAGTGAAGTAGACATCACCATTGTTTCCCTTTCACAGCCTGTAATTTTCTCTATTAAAATATTCCAATTAGCCTCAAACCAGCACAGAGGATGAATTGTCCTTGCATGATGTAGTACTGACTTTTGTTATTTCCCAAATGTGAGAAAAATGCCACAGCATAATTTGAGGATGAGTTGTAGACATAGGCAATTGCATTTCCCCTTCTCAGAGAAAGAAAACAGGATAGTAATACCCTGTCCACCTGTTGTTTTTCATACATAAGTAGGTCTACTTGAAAACAGAGATGCAAAGTTTCACTGCTCTCGCACAAGAATAATGCAAAATGAGCAAGAGAAGTCCAAGAAGGCTTTTGTTGGCACCAACCTTCCCATTCTCTGGAGTTGCACATTATTTGATAGCTGGGATACATTGGGTCCTGGGTAGCCTGTTATTCTTTCCCATGTTGCAAGATTTGGGCAGTAAATAGCTTAAATAAATGCCACAGGTATAATTCTTTTTTACTTCATCTGAAGCCTTTGGTCAGCTAATTGCTCTCAGGCGTGCTGTCCAAGGCGAGAGCAGTCCGTGGTAGACTGAGCTATTCTGACCTCTGCAGCTGGCTCCATTTCAGCTTTCTAAAGGTTAGAAATAAAGATCAGAGGAAACAGCTCACTATGTCCAAGTACTGTTGCACCTTTCTTTGAGCTTAAAGATGCCAGGGTGTGCTTCAAGGGTCTGTG
Organism: Ramphastos sulfuratus; assembly: GCA_013399055.1. Lineage (NCBI taxonomy): Eukaryota > Metazoa > Chordata > Aves > Piciformes > Ramphastidae > Ramphastos > Ramphastos sulfuratus. The sequence continues at coordinate 1,999 of WBNM01007206.1, forward strand.
CCATTACACTGTGGTAGTGACCCTCTGTCACCTTTGATTCCCTTTTTTTTCTGAAGCCAGATTTAAAAAGTAACAATTCTGCAGCATTGCCATGTCCAGTAATGCTACCAGAGAGGTAGTGAGGCAGCAGATAAACTCTCACAGCTGGGCAAAGACCTGAAATCTGCAGGGCTGAAAGCAGAAGTGGGAGAGCTCTGTCTAGCCTTGATACACTTCAAAGGCTCATAGAAGACCAGTCAGAAAACAGGGCTCTTCCTTTGTTCACTGATGTAGTTGCTTTGCCTTAGAAGGCACTAAGTTGGTCAGGCAATCCTTGCCCTTGGAGAAACCATGCTGGCTGTCTCAAATCACCTCCCTGTCCTCCCATGTGCCTTCGCATATCTTCCAGAGGGACCTGTTCCATGATCTACCCAGACACAGATGTGAGGCTGATGGGGTCAGTAGTTTCTAGGGTCCTCCTTTCTAACCTTTTTAAAAACAGGTGCAATCTGTCCCTTTTCCCACTCACCAGGGTCTTTGCCTGGCTGCATGACTTTTCAAATATCATTGAGAGTGGCATGGCAAATACATCAGTCAATTCCCTCAAGACTCTAAGGTGTATCTCATCAGATCCCATAGATTTATGTATGTTCAGGTTCCTCAGATAGTCACAAACCAATCTGCTCTTATAGTGGGAGGACTTTGCTTCTCCAGTCCCTACCTTGCAGTCTATCAACTTGAGAGGTGAGAAAGAGGTTGTCAGTGAAGACTAACGAAGTTTTTGAGTGCCTTAGCTTTCTCCTCATCTGTTGCTACCAGCAGGGGTGGTACACTCTCTTTGACTTTTTCTGGCTGACGTAGCTGTAGAAGCCCTTGTTACTATTTTTTGTATCCCTTGCCAAGTTCAGCTCCAGCCATGCCTTGGCCTTCCTGATCCCATCCCCACACTACTGGGCAGCATCTTGTCCCTACTTCCACAGCCTGTGCATTTCTTTCTTTCTCTTTAGTTTGACCAGCAGTCTGTAACCCAGGCATGTGGTTCTCTTGCCTTTCTTGCCTGATTTCTTACACTTGTGGATTGAGAGCTCTTGTGCTCTGTGGAAAGCATCCTTAAATATCTGACAGCTCTGTTCTGCTCCCTTGTCCTTAAGGGCCATTTCCCAGGGAGATCCTAATGACTAACTCCTTGAAGAGCTGGAATTTGGCCTTCCTAAAATTTGGGGTTCTGACTTCAGCCTTTGCCTGCCTCAGAGAAGTATTCGGAGCTGCTGGGATTCCTGATAAAACCACATTGCTTCCTACATTGTGAATTCCTAGTGAAAAATGAGGCAAACCCCAGGAGTGCTGTTCAGGAAACCTGCTGTTTTCACATTTTAATGAAACTGCTACTGGCACAGACAGATGAAGGATAGGCAGATTTGTCAAACCCTCAGGCTGCTGCAGCTACCAGCACCATTTTATCACGCTTATCAAGAGAGTGAGAAAGGATGGCAAGTTTTATGTCAGTTCCTGCAAATTAAGTTATTTTATACCAAAGACAATGATAATTGTAAACAAGAAGGAAGGTCCTTCAGCAAGAAGAGGGAAGGCAGCAGTTGGGGTTGTGTGCTAGAGATTCACTGAAAATCCAAGTAGATGGGCAGCCATATCTGCTCTGTTGAATGTTGTGTTGTGCACTTGCAACAGTGTCATTGGCTGCCACAGCAGGGAAATGATTTCTTGGCCCCTTCCACCCCTTCTGTGCCCAGTGGCACTTGGCCCCAGTTACAAATGCTGATTTTGGTTAGCATCAGTCATTGTCTGGGGATGGGTAACTATGAACAAAGAGGTCCAGTCCCACCAAGTGTCCTACCGGAGGCTGTAATCAGTGTGCATGAGAAACAGGTCAGAGCCATTCTTCACGCATTGCTTTTCAGTATTCTGCATTATTGTCCATCAGAGTTCAGAGCTGTTGGTTTAGAAAGTACATTTCAGGAGACTTCAGTTTGAAGATGCTCATATTCTTGTTGTGTATTCTCAGCAGGATGGCTTTGATCTTAATATGTGCCTCTCTGTCATGTCACCCATGTTGTGCCCATTTGTATTCAAGTGTTTGGCCTCAGTGACGCAGGGTTTCTGGAGTTATTGTTCAAATATTTTGTTCAGGTTGCCTGCTCCCTCATAACCTCCTGCAGAAAAACTAGCACAGAAAAAAATGGAGTTTCATGATGTTTGCTTTGCTTGGTTTTACTGCTTGAGGAAAAATTTCACATTATGTCATCATCTTTTGTTTTTTTTTTTTTTTTTGAGGTTGTTATTCAGAATTCGGTAGGCACAATCCCAAGCACAAATACAGGCTGGGTGAGGAGTGTCTGGAGAGCAGCCCTGAGGAAAAGGACCTGGGGGTCTGGGTTGGTGAAAAACTCAACATGAGCCTGCAGTGTGCACATGGAGCCCAGACAGCAACTGAGTCCTGGGCTGGAGCAAGNTAAATTTGTTTAAACTCAGGGCATTAACAGGAAGAGTGGATCCTATGAGGAGGGATATGGAACGTGCAAAGAAAGGAGAGAATACCATGAAAAACAAGATAAAAAATAAATGTAGTATATCCTACAGAATTTTACATTAGTGTTTATAATCAAGAAGAAAAGGCACAGACTGTTTTATTTCTCTCTTTCCATTGGATCTATTCAAAAGTAATAGCTTCAGGAATGCAGCACCAGTGTTGTCCTGACCTTAGCATGACAACATCAGGCAGGTTCAGGTCTGGAAGATGACTGCATTCACACAGCATCCTCCCAAGCTCAATGTCCTTCAGTAAGATGTCCCTCAGCATGTTGGGGTTTTCTGGAGAATAAATAGTGGCCTTTGACAATAAATGTTCCACACTTAGCTAGTTCACTTGGCACTGCTCGGTGCAATCTTAAGCAGCCCAGGTCTCCAGAAACTCAGTGAGCTCTGGACCACATTCCCCTGTAGGGTGCCTATATGCCCTTGGGTCAGTGAGATTGTCAGTGAGAGTTGCTGCACTGGAGGAAAAACAAGTAGCGGGCAGAAGGGTAACATGCCAAAAAAGATACATCTTATATGCAAACCTGTTCTATGTAAGACTTTGGTGTCATTTGTAGCACAAGCTAAAAATTACATTTCAATAATGTAAGTATGAAGGTACTACCAGTTACTGAATTCACCCAATGCTTCCTGTTGCAAGACCCTGGTTTTGATTGCTTATGGGTTTTCTAGTGGGCTGAAATCTTCCAAGCTCTGTATCAATGTCAGGCTAGATAATTTGGGGGAAATAAAATAAACGTGTGGCAATCACATAAACAGAGAATGTTAGGGGTTGGAAGAGACCTCAAAAGATTGAGCCCAACCCCCCTGCCAGAGTGGGATCACCTAGAGTAGGTCACACGGAACGCATCCAGGCAATGAGACAAAAACATTTACATGAAGAAGACACATTTAATATATGCCTACATAAAGATGCAGATAAACAATCACAAGTGTTTAATTCAGTGAGCTTAAAAAGTTTTCACTGCCTTAGCTGGAAATTACTGTTTCTTGGAGGAAGCCCAGAGCATGCACATACCTTGTCCTGAAGTACTGAGCAAAACAGGTCCACTCACACCAGTCCTTGTTGTAGCTAGAAGAGTGGTAGTTTCTTAAAGCTCTCTAAGTCAGTTTCTTGCAGTTGTGTGATGAGAAAATAAAGGGCCTGTTGCAATGTGGGCATTGCACATTACAGCTATTGCAAATGATAATGCCAAAGTAGAACAAATCATTATATGTGTGATCTTGTCAAAACCCTGATAAGAGTCTTCACCATTCATGCTTATTGACATACTTATTTCAGTGTAAGTTAGAGCACATCATAAAATCATAGAATCATAAAATAGGAAGGTTGGAAGGGACCTCAAAGATCATCTAGTTCCAACCCCCTGACATAGGCAGGGACACCTCCCACTAGTACAGGTCACTCAAGGCCTCCTCCAACCTGGCCTTGAACACCTCCAGGAAGGGAGCAGCCACAACCTCCCTGGGCAACCTGTGCCAGTGTCTCACCACCCTCACTGCAAAGAACTTCCTCCTAACACCCAGTTTAAATCTCCCCTCTGCCAGTTTAAACCCATTGCCCCTTGTCCTGTCATTGCAAGACCCTGTCAATAGTCCCTTCCCAGCCTTCCTGTAGCCCCCTTCAGATACTGGAAGGCTACTCTTAAGGTCTCCTGGAAGCCTTCTCTTCTGCAGGCTGCAGAGCCCCAAATCTTGTAGCTTGTCCTTATAGCAGAGATGCTGCAGCCCTCTGAGCATCTTTGTGGCCTTCTCTGGACCTGCTCCAACACTTCAATGTCCTTCCTGTGCTGGGGGCTCCAGAACTGCACATAGTACTCCAGGTGGGGTCTGAGGAGAGCAGAGTAAAGGGGGAGAATCCCCTCCTTTGCCCTGCTGGCCACACTTAAGGCCACATGAGGCATTTAAAACAAGAGCCCCCTATGGACCTCAGAATAATCTTTGCCCAGGTACATTAGTAGAGGCTCTTCGCTGGTGTCTCTCTGAACCAGGTATGTACCTGCCCAGAAGGTGTAAATTGATGTTGCTCCAAGTCAAAAGTGCCACTGTGGCCATGTGGCTGGATGGAGACCTGGGAGGAATTTCTAACCCTTCTGAAGTCAACTGGAGTTTTGCCATCAACTCCGATGGAGCCAGCATTCCTGTTCCAACGCAGACGTTTCACAATAACCTCCTCTGTTGAACTTCCAATGTGTGCATGCTACTTTCAGCACAAATAAACAAAATCCTTCTAAAGTGGAGACCCCCACACATACATTATGCCGGAACATCGCATTAAAGTCCATCGTGGTGCATGTGGTAAAACACTAATAACCCATCCCTGAAGTCTCTGGGAAAAGTTCTGACGTGCACAAATCCCCCCCTAGGATGTTTTGCCTGACTATACAGCAATCAGATGTACAGCTGGGGGGTATTATTATTTTTGCAGCATGCACAGGCATTCCGAATTCGCCGTGCTCAGAAATGGAGACAAGAAGCTCATCTGTGTGCTGGGCTTTGGGAAAGACGCCTCTGTGTGTCCGGACACGGGCCCTGCTATAGCACAGACAGGAAATCTGCCAGACTGCCTCGGCAGGAGGCTGCTCCAACACGTGCAGCAAGGAACAAGAAATGTCTTAATGATTAATCACTGTCAACCTTTGTTCTCGTTAAAGACTTGATTGTTGGACGAGGCTGGTAATGAGGCACTGTTCCTGGGTCTGTTGCTATGTGATTGTGCAAGTGCTGAATCTGAGCCTTGCACCCTGCAAGATGCAGCTCTCACTTTGCCCGAGTTTAAGGAGTTGGGCTGGGGAGGCTGTTATCAGAGTGCCCGCTAATGGCTCTAGGGCGGGGCAGCTTTCCAGTGAGGGATTATGGTGAGGCTACAAATAAACCACTAATGGCTGCAAAGCAGTTCAGAGTGAGGGTGGTGAGACACTGGCACAGGTTGCCCAGGGAGGTTGTGGCTGCTCCCTCCCTGGAGGTGTTCAAGGCCAGGTTGGACGAGGCCTTGAGTGGTCTGTACTAGCAGCAGGTGCCTCTGCCACCTCTGTGGCAGGTGCAACCGTCCCTGCCTATGGCAGGGAGTTGGAACTAGATGATCTTTGAGGTCCCTTCCAACCTAAACCATTCTATGATCTGAGAACTGAGCATCTTCCTTGTTGCTGCTGAAAAGGCAAGGTGCTATAAAAGGTTTCTGTTAAGAACTACGCTAACTATGAGTCAAAATCTGTTGCTTGTGGAAATTGGATCCTTTGAGGACTTGACCCTTTCACCACTCATCTCCTTTACCTAGGACATTGTACACAATGTCTTTTTCTACTATTTTTATGTATCAACTTTTGCAGCATTGAGTATCTGGAGAATTATCTATTTCTGAAAATGGTTCTGGAGCCTACTTAAATTTCAGTGTGTCAAAAAAACCTGAACTTTTAAAAAGTCTCCCTCCTTAAACCTCCTAGCGAGAGTCACAGCAGTTGAGTCAATGGCATCCTGGCCTGCATCAGGAACAGTGTGGCCAGCAGGACAAGGGAGGTTATTCTGCCCCTGGACTCAGCACTGGCCAGGCCACACCTTAAGTCCTGTGTCCATTTCCGGGCCCCACAATTCAAGAGAGATGTCAAGGTACTGGAAGGTGTCCAGAGAAGGGCAACAAAGCTGGTGAGAGGCCTGGAGCACAGCCCTGTGAGGGGAGGCTGAGGGAGCTGGGGGTGTGCAGCCTGGAAAAGAGGAGGCTCAGGGCAGACCTCATTGCTGTCTACAACTACCTGAAAGGAGGTTGTAGCCAGGTGGGGTTGGGCTCTTCTCCTAGGCAACCAGCAACAGAACAAGGGGACACAGTCTGAAGCTGTGCCCAGGGAGGTCTAGGCTGGATGTTAGGAGGAAGTTCTTGCCAGAGAGAGTGATTGGCATTGGAATGGGCTGCCTGGGGAGGTGGTGGAGTCGCTGTCCCTGGAGGTGTTGAAGAAAAGCCTGGATGGGGCACTTGGTGCCATGGTCTAGTTGCTTGGCTAGAGCTGGGTGATAGGTTGGACTGGATGAGCTTGGAGGTCTCTTCCAGCCTGGTTGATTCTATAATTCTATGAATTACCTAATCTTCTGCATATTGAGTATCTGCTGCCATATTTGCTATCCAAACCTGCAACTCCAATGGCAGGAGGCTGCAGAAATCAGGTGTGTGCTCCCTGCTGTCATGATGATTTCCATTTGAAGGGATTCATCCATATTTCCTCTTCAAGCTCTGTTGCTCAGTTTGTTGGAGGAGTGGCACAGCATTTGTTTCCCTTCTCTGGTTGGATGAAGGCACAATTATCTCTGGCAGACAGCCTGGGCTCGTGAAATTACAAATGCTAGTGGCCATGATTCCTTGTCTCTGTGCCTTGGAAACATGACTGGCCCTCAATCTTGTCTTGAAAGCTCAGATATTCACAGAAGAAGAATACAGAAGATAGTTCCGTATGGCTAAGCCAACTCCTTATAAACACTCCATAAGATCACTGAGGGGAAATATTTTTCAGTTTTCACCCAACTGTATCTCTGGATACTAGACACAGCAAAACCAGATCTTGGAGTCAAGTTTTTCAAATGCTGTTTATACATATGAAAGTGATCTTGCTGGAATGCATGAAACTATTCTCCAGCAGTGAGAAATTCAAGTGTGTAGCAGTATCTTCTGTATGATTAACTTAGGAAGCTTTTAGATTGCTCTGTGCAACATCCTTAGAAAGTGGTCTGCTAGTGCTTGGCACATCAAGGGGTGTTCACACTCCCCCAGGCATCTTACTCAAGTGTGACTAGAAGCATCTAAAATGAGAAGTGTAAGGGAATGTTCCTATCATCTAATCTGGGCTCATAACTTAATTGTCTAAATTAGGCATCTAAAGCCTAATTATGCAGCCTCATTCCTCAGTAGAGTGAAGGGAGAGCTCCAGCAGGCAGTTTAGAGAGAATCTGATCTAGGGTTTTAGGGAGGAACCTGAACTTAGAGATTCACTTCTGTGCTGTATGTTTCAGATATGAAAAAAGGTTGAATGACTTTGAGGTGCTCAGGAAGATGGCACTTTTCACTGGTCTGAACAAGCAATAAGGAAAGGGGGAATCAATCTGGCTCTGTTTCTGCCCAGTCTGTGATATTTCCAGCTCTCGTACGTAGATCAGATCCTCAGCTGCTGCAGATCAGCATAACCACAGGAACTAGTTGGGACTCTCACAGTGTACACTGGCACAGGAAGCAGCCCTCTGTGCTCCAGTCAAGAGTGGGAGTTATTCCTAAAAATAAGAAAACTCTTTAACTTTCACTCTAGCTAAATGAGTTCTTACCCAACAGTCACTCCGACATGGTCTCGTAATTTTCTTTCCTTGTTTGAGGCAAGGACACAAGCAGGCAGTGAATGGAGTTCAGAGGTCCATGGAAACCTCAGTGTTTAGCAGAAAGGGGCATTTCTGCTTGCATTATCTAATAGAAAAGAGGCAGCTCAGAAGAGGGCTTGCAGATGCTATGATGGGCTGTTTGGTGGAGCACCTTGTGCCCTAAGGCTTCATCAAGGTGCAAGAGATTGGCTTTTCTCAGTTAGCCTGGTACTACCCTGTGCTTGGCACCGGGGGCTGCTAGAGAACCTCAGTTTCTGGTTGTGGAAAGCAGCAGGCCAGCTGAAGTACTGGAAGTTCACACCAGGGGGTCATGGAGGGTCTGGGTTTTGCCACCAGCCTTGCAGCATCCTGAGAAACAAAGTTGCAGGACTTCACTGAGCCATTCCTTAGAGTCCTTTTTCTCCTGCAAGGAGGTGTCCAAAGTGGTTCGCAGCCAAAGCATAACGCCCTTGAGAAGCTCATAGGGTCAGCACAGCCACTGGTCCTTGAAGAACCCCACGGAGGTGCCTTGATTTCCACCATCCTCACTCTGAGTAGTCTGTGATGCCAATTAGCACAACTAACTCAAACTGCTTATGAGTGGGGACATTGTGCATAGATTCAGTGACCAGGCAAAACCCACTTTGCACAGCTCTTCCTCCAGAAGCAGGTTTTGGTAAGGCAGGCATCCATTGCTGAGCAGGCTTCCCTGAACTGATCTGAAGCCTTTTCCTTTCTTCCTGTAATTCTTTGTTTCTTTAAGCCAGAACTAGCACAAAAAGGAGATCAGAAGTCAGTGCTGCCATTCCTGACCTGATACTGACCATAGAATGAGCTGCCTCACAGAGGCACAGAAAGGTGGAAAAAATCAGCTGTGGCAAGGATAGTAAAAGGCAAACTTCAATGTTTTGATTTACTGCTCATCTAAGCATTTGAGTGATGCATCATTCTTTGTGATGCTTATGCACAAAACTCCAGTTGTGCTGCCAGCTCTGAGAACCTTCCACCGACTCTGCCTCTCTTTCTGCTTTTTGTAGGTTTCATATTTTACTGTAAGATCAGAGAAAGGGGCAAACCCTGCTTTGCACCCAGAGCTTTGGCACCAGCAGAGCAGATGAGGGTTTGCGGTGCTTGGTGAACACTAGCTCAGCCCTCAGCTGCTGCTCCTGCCCTAGTTGGCACTGGACACAGCCCTGCAAGGACCTCATCTGCAGGGCTGGAAGGATGAAGCATGCACAAACAGAGCCAGCAAGTAGATCAGGAGTTGAGGTGAACACAGATGGTCACTCGTGCCAATCAGAGGTGTAATGCTTCCAGCCTGCCCCTGACACCTAGCTGGGTGCAGGGGTGTACTCCTGGGCACATTACCTCCTTAGAGACAAAGTGGAAAGAAAGTCACCTTCACCATGTAAGGAAGCAACATGGTGTCACCATGCAGGCATGCATATAGGCCTCTTTGGCTGGAGAGACACTGCAGTCATCCCTGGGTGAGGGAACATGCATGTCCCACTATAGGTTTTCTTTGGTCAAGGTTTCTAAAGGTGAAGAGCATAAACTACAGGAATGAAAACCCAGGAATGATGTTCAAAAGGCCATCAGCAACTTTAGATGAGTGGAGTCATAGTAGGGCTGCAGTAAAGCCACACTTAGAGCAGGGGGAAACAATATCATGAAAGCAGGGTAGCTGCAACCCAAATCTGACCTTCCTTGGCAGGGATGTCAGAGAGTGATTTGTGCAAGTGCAGGAGCAGAGCCCCACATCTCTTGCAGCAGTGCAGCCCTTCTGATTTGCAGTGATGCAAGTGCAAGGGTGAGAGTAAGGCTCAATAGCAGTGGCTCACAAAGGGTCAAACTGCTGCGGGGCTAATCCCCTGATTTATTAGGAAACTGTGGTTCCTTCTGCATTGCTTCACTCCTGATGGAAGATCAGCAGGCAGGAGAAGTAATACATCATAGATTCGTAGACTCACACTGACATTTCATGAACAGCAGAGAAAGAACCAAATGGGAAAAAAAACCCAAAGTGGCTCCAAGCTGCTGATTTACACTGTTTTCTCAGGTCCTGTTTGCCAAGCAGCTGGTGTTTTGTGCCAATTGATACTACAGAAGAGCTTTCTTTGCTAGGTATCATGAATGGACACTGCAGAGTTTATCCTAAAACAAAATCCCTTCCCACAGCTTATATGGGCGGGCCGAGGATGAGGGAGAGAAAAAGTTGGGCTTTGTCGTTTGGGTTTTTATGCAGGACTGTGAAAGCACATTGCAGGGAGCCTGCATTATCTGCGCTAAAGCACAACAGACGAATTCTATTAATGGATGTAACATGTGGCCGAGTTCAAGCTAGAGATGTCTTTTGAATGTAGAAGTCAAAGCCAATTTATTGTAACATATTTTTCTTTTCAAAATATTTTAAGAAAGACAAAAAAGTTTGCGCAACAACTTGGCAAGCAGGTCTGTTGAGAGGAGGTATTTTCTATCTTGCAGCTAACATAAGGGCTGAAAAATGTGGCAGTGCTGAGCAATTCTGGGCTCCTCCTGGAACTGAAAGAAAGTGTGCGGGATATAATTGTGTAAGAGCCCAATAAATTTTGAAGGGTGGGTTTGTAACACTGCCTTGGGGGCTGCAGGTGGCTCCAGAAGAAAACCGTGGGGTTTATTTCGGTAAAAGTCATCAAATACTTTAGTTAGCTACTCACTCATGTAGTCCTATCTAACAGCCACAGAACTATTTTAAAATAGAAATACACATAGCAATCATTGTGTTTCTTCCATGCCAGATGGTAGAAAGATAAGTTAGATTAGATTGTAGTGTGCGTGTGTGTCATTTGGGATGGGTGGCTGTGCAAAAGCTAAGGCACAGAAATGAGCTTCCCTTGAGTCTGCAAAGCGATGAGCATCAGTGCTCCATGGTCTTCAGGGCATGGGTAGGCTACACCTGGCCAGCCCTTCTTTAACTATGGGTCAGTAGTTTTCCTGGCTGCCATGAGAAGCAATGGCTGTGGAGCAGAGCTTTACCAGTACAGCCTAGTATTGAGAGAACTGCTGCAGCAGGGAGCATCAGACTCCAGCTGTGGACTCTCGTGTCGTGGGGCAAAACCATTGCTGCATGTTAGGTTATACAGAATTATGTGATTAGGCTCTGTGATGGTTTGGGAGTTACCCACCCACCCCCACCCCCACCCCCNTCATTAAAATATCCCAATTAGCCTCAAACCAGTACAGGCTCCTATGGTGAACTGCAACAATGTGGAGTCAGAACTGATGTTCCTCATGAATGTTGTGACCTCTCCAGTGTATCTTCTTTTCTTTGTAGCTGGGTGGCTAAGGAATATCTGACTATCAAGTGATCCAGCATAGGCTGAGTATTTCTGTGTGTGGACTGAGAGAGCTATTTCACACCATTTCTTAAAGGTACAGAATGCCAAATGTTGGTGGAGCAAGTAAACAGAAAACGCAGGGAAACCACAGCTAGAAGAAAATGAGTAGCATATTGCTATCCCATGTTCATTCTAATCCTGTATGTACCTGGTTTGAGTTCCCAAGTACCTTCCCCATTGCCTTCTGAGATTACTTTTTTTTAACTATTCTTTCATAGAATCATAGAATCATAGAATGGTAAGGTTGGAAGAGACCTCAAGGATCATCTAGTTCCAACCCCCTGACATAAGCAGGGACACCTCCCACTAGTACAGCTCACTCNCATCTTGAAGCTGCACACAGGGAAGACCAGGGAGATCCTAAAGCACTTTTCCAAGTCCTGTTTAGTTACACACTTGTTCTGCCAAGGGAGTTGATAAACTCTAAACCTATTTAATCCTGCTACTATCGGGAGTTAAGCAGCAGTCTCTGAGATTGCTCCTGTGAGGGAGGTGATGAGGTGAATGAAAATGGCAACATTCACCCCACTGTGAAGTAACAATTTTCCACTTCTGTATTTTCTAAGAATAGATGCCACTTCTAGCAATGAGTCTGTAACTTCTCACTGCTGCTTGCCAGATGGTAGGAACCAGCAGACTCTGAGTTTGTTCCCTTGTGGTCAAGCAAACTGCTGCGTGGCCTGATGTGAGTTTCCTGAGAGGTCCCCAGGACGGCTCTGGTACTTCTGTTAACATTTCCCAAGCTTCTGGTACCACATCGAGGTCTCCCACTGGAACCACCTGGCACGTTCTCAGACTCTTCCATGAGCAATGGACTTACTCAATCCTCTTATTTTGTCAAAGCCTTTGTACAGGTCACTTGTTCTGAAAGTCTCTGGGCTGTGTCCTCTACTTGAGCTAATCGGTTAAAAAGGATTATTTCCTTTTCTCAATGCTTGTTATTATTTTCATCCTTCATGAGCCATTTCTTCTGTTTCAGGATCAACACTCTGTGGTAGGCCAGGGAGCTGGCCCTACTCCAAGCTCCAGTTCTTGCTCAAATCCAAACACTGAAAGTGGTTACATGAACTCATCCCAGCAATCAATGTTGAATCAGCAACTGATGGAAAAGAAACAGGCTCTGCAGCGGCAAATGATGGAGCAAAAACAACTCCTTCTACAGCAGCAGATGTTGGCAGAAGCGGTAAGTTTTCTGATTCCTTATTTTACAGGGAAAAGATTATCACAGAAAGCTAAGTGTTGGGGAAGAAAGTCTCCAAAACTTTGAGGTCATTTTGGCAATGCCTAGACCTTTCTAGAGTGTGCCCCCTATTTTTCAGCACTTTGCTAAGCTCTTTTGAAACCTTCTTCAGTTTGTATAAAACAACTCAAGAATCCAAGCTACTGTGGTTTTGCTATGAGAACAATCTAAGAATATGCTTAATTTGAGGCATATGAATATTGTCAGTGGTTTTTCTTTGTAAAATAAGCAAAGGTTCACTGCTATGCTACTTCAGCCACAGGGCAAAGTTATCTTCCAGGCTTTTTGACCAAGGCAGCAAGGTACAGAGCATCTGTGTGTAAACAAGGATCAGGTACGCTGATTTAGTGTTCAATACAAGTTTGTGTGATTGGCTGGGAAAATTCCTATGTCATTCTTTCTGGTTTTCTTTTTTGCACTTCCAGATATTTGTAAACCACTTCTTCTCTGTCCCTTGATAAATAAGAGACCAGTTGGTAGTTTCTGATCATTTTATGAGCTGTGGAGTTCATGGTCTTCTTGGCAGTGTTAAGTGCTAAAGGGTACCAAGTATAGTTCCAGTAAACTGGCATTGCCATTGATATTGCATGAACTGAGCCACCTGAAGGTGCTTCACAGCCCATCTCCCATGGCCAGTGTAGTGAGAAGGAGTCACAGCTGCCCAGAGCATCCTTGTATTCACTGTTCCTTGGTAGTCCTCCTTGCAAAAGCACAGCAAAGGGGAAAATTCTAGAAGAGGAACTGAGTTTGGCACATCCTTGAGGCAGGCAGAGAACAATGGGGGTTTCCTGTAGCAACTAGGAAAAGCAACTAGGAAAGGGCTACAGGGATGATGCTGGAGAAGAATGGAGGAGACAGCACCACCTCCTTTGCATTTTCTAGGTTGCAGTGATAGCAGGCCCTAGGACTGTAACTTACTTATGAACTCAACATGAACCACCAGTGTGTACTTAGAGCCCAGAAAGTCAACCGTATCCTGGGCTGCATCAGAAGTGTGGGCAGCAGGGCGAGGGAGGTGATTCTCGCCCTCTACTCCACCCTAGTGAGTGGTGGTACCTGAAGTACTGCATCCAGTTCTGGAGCCCCTGGGACAAGATGGATATGGATGTGCTGGAATGTGTCCACAAAAAGACCATGAGGATGCTCAGAGGACTGGAGCTCCTCTCCTATGGAGACCGACTGAGAGAGTAGGAGCTGCTCAATCTGGAGAAGATAAAGCTCCAAGGAGACCTTCTTGTGGCCTTCCAGTATCTGAAGGGGGCTACAGGAAAGCTGGTGAGGGACTTTTTAAAATATCAGGTAGTGACAGGACTGTTACTACCCCACTACCAGGGGAATGGAGCAAAACTAGAAGTGGGTAGATACAGATTGGATGGTAGGAAGAAGTTCTTTACAGTGAGGGTGGTGAGACATTGGAAGAGGTTGCCCAGGGAGGTGGTGGCAGCCCCTGGAGGTCTTTAAGGCCAGGCTGGATGAGGCTCCGAGCAACCTGATCTAGTGTGAGGTGTCCCTGCCCGTGGCAGGGGGGTTGGAACTAGATGAGGTCCTTTCCAGCCCAGAAAATTCTATGATTCTATTTATCTCAACCTGAATCTCTCAGCCTACAGGGCAGACCCATTCATGCTGGCTTGACATTTTGAATCCAAAACTTTCTTTTCTCTATAAAGACATAGACTCAAAAATGCTGACACATTTAGTGGATACCACTTGGTAATTAAAGAACAACACAGAAGTGGAAAAGGCATTCATGTTTTTTTTAATGGGGATGTTTTCAAAACAAAAATACTTATTTTTTCCTACAGAGAATACATTTTTGTTTACAAATGTATTTTCATTCCAAAAATACAATTGGAAAACTTGAGTTTGAATTTAAAGATTTCATTTGTCCTCTAAGGGAAATATTTGTTGTCTTTTTAATTTATGTAGAAGAAAACTGGTGAGACACTGGCACAGCTTGCCCAGAGAAGTTGTGGCTGCTTCCTCCCTGGAGGTGTTCAAGGCCAGGTTGGAGGAGGCCTTGAGTGACCTGTACTAGTGGGAGGTGTCCCTGCCTATGGCAGGGGGTTGGAACTAGATGATCTTTGAGGTCCCTTCCAACCTTACCATTCTATAATTCTATGAAAACTGGAGTTTCAAGCTTTGTCTACGAGCCGCCACTTCCTCTTAGAATTTTTAGCAGAACAAAAAGTTAATTGCCTAAATATCTCTTCTTAAAAATAAATAAAATAGGAATTGAAGTCACTGAACAAACATGGGGTCTTGATCAGCTTGTCTTTGCTTTTATATCATGTGCATAGAAATACACACAAAGACTGCTCACAGTTTTTTAGGTGTGTTGCAGGGATTTCCTGGGAGGTAACTTGTCTCTCTTCTTCACAAAGGTTCAGGTTGAGTAGCAGAGTAAAATGAGCCTCATAAATCTTAATCAGACTCCTCAGTCTCAGAGTGCATTATGGAAATGCCTAAATACCACAAGAAAGGCTCTTTATCCAGTGGTACTGGCAGAAGAAAAAAACAAACCCCACGTTTTTCATGAGAAGGTCCACTTGAATGCTCTTTTCAGACAGAAGATCCCCGAGTTACTCTAATGGACTTTCATCTCTGACCAAGGCCTGACTCACCCTGACAAGCCAATTTGCCTCTCTGGCAACTGATCACAAAACTCTAGCACCTTGCAGAGCAGGTGTGAAGCCTGCCAGCAGCTGCCCAGTAAGCATAACTCTGAGGGGCACATGTGCACCAGCAGTGACTTGGCAGTGTCTAAGGTGGTCAGACATGTGTTTTCCTCCCATGGGCTACATGTCCTGAGAAGTTGTTCCTCATGGCATCCTGCTGGCATCCCTGTTGAGGAGAGACACAGGGGAGGACAAAGCAAAGGTTCTGCTGATTTTTGTGGGAGCTCCTCTGGTACTAGAGGAAGGAGAGAGTTAGGGGTGGGCATTGCTGCAGATGAGGATGGCAAGCTGAAATTGTCTTTGCCAGTTGTGGACGCTGAGAGTGCTGCTTGGGTGAAACAGACTGATGACCATGGATGCAGTCTAGGGGATGCATGTCTGGACCCTCTCTGCCCCCACCCCCAGCTGCATTCTGGTTGTGTGTTTGAGTTAGTTAGACTTGGGTGTTTGCTCTGTCCCTTTGCTATTTCTGAAAGCAAAGCCAGCTGCGTAGCCAGGGAGGTAGCCATGAGGAACTGTCTGATAAGCAGTCCTGATGGTGTGAACATAGGAAGATGTGTTGTGCTGCTGTGCAGATGTGGACAGTGTTCTCAGAGCACTGAAACTCAGGCCAGACACAAACACAATGCAACCAGCAGAAAGGCTTTCATATCGACTAAATGGGTGATGGGATGGTGTCACATATGTCCCTCCTGTGGATGAGACAGAGTGGAAGGAAGCTTTGGTTCCTCAGCTTTGGTACTGGAATATGTCCAGAGAAGGGCAATGAGGCTGGTGAGGGGCCTGGAGCACAGCCCTGTGAGGAGAGGCTGAGGGAGCTGGGGGTGTGCAGCCTGCAGAAGAGGAGGCTCAGGGCAGAGCTAATTGATGTCTAGAACTACCTGAAAGGAGGTTGTAGCCAGGTGGGGTTGGCCTCTTCTCCCAGGCAATCAGTGACAGAACAAGGGGACACAGTCTCAAGTTGTGCCAGGCAAGGTCTAGGCTGGATATTAGGAGGAAGTTCTTGCCAGAGAGAGTGATTGGCATTGGAATGGGCTGCCCAGGGAGGTGGTGGAGTTGCCGTCCCTGGAGGTGTTCAAGAGAAGACTGGAAGGGGCGCTTACTGCCATGGTCTGGTTGATTGGCTAGGGCTGGGTGATAGGTTGGACTGGATGAGCTTGGAGGTCTCTTCCAGCCTGGTTGATTCTATGATTCTGTGATAATAAGAAAAGAAATAATTGGGCAAAAACAGATCCGGGAAACCAGGACGAAAAGCAAATTAATATGTTTCTACTTTAATCTTCTAGGAGAAAATAACTCCACAAGATCAACTGAACAGGCACTTGACAAGACCACCACCAGATTATAAAGACCAAAGAAGGAATGTGGTCAACATGCAACAAGCGAACCAATATCCTGGTAAGTGCCTATGGACTAAATGAAACTGTTTCTTTCCTTCCAGCTGGAAGACCATCCAGAAGAGCCACGCATCCATTGATGCCCAGGGTCTGGTTTTCTGGGTACTCACTCACATCACCACAAAGGCAGCAGGTGGTGGCTGCTGCCCTCCTCTGCTATTTACCATACTGTCTTCCATCATTGGGAAGTGCTATTGGAACAGCACTGCTCTGGAGAATCAGCTGGTAGTTCATCCAGGCTGATGCTGCATCTCTCAGACATGGGGGAAAAGGGGCTAGGATCATCTCCCTCAGTAGCACTGCCTGGGGCAGATGGAC
The DNA here is from genome assembly GCA_013399055.1 of Ramphastos sulfuratus. Classification (NCBI taxonomy): domain Eukaryota; kingdom Metazoa; phylum Chordata; class Aves; order Piciformes; family Ramphastidae; genus Ramphastos; species Ramphastos sulfuratus. The sequence continues at coordinate 18,866 of WBNM01007206.1, forward strand.
ACCCAAATAGTTGGTACAGAAGTGTCTCTTGACTACCCAACATCTCTCCATCCAGATGCTGCTCTCAAGTAGGTGGTACATCTTGCTTCAGAGACTGAGATAAGAACCATCCTTGCCTATGAATGGCAGCTCATGTACAACATGAGGACCCTCATACTAATCTCCTCACATAACACCATCATAGGCAACCAGAGCTGCCATCTCAATTTTTGGCATCTTAAATATGCTACAGTCATGGCCTCGTTGCTGCAAAAGCAGCATTTCAACAGATCAGCCAAGCAGCAGGGTAAAAGCCCCTCCTTTCTGCCAGAACTGCCCAGGGCAGAAAATGCCCAAGACTTCAGGACTAGTCCTTTGTTTCATCTCTTGTGCCCTCACCTTGTTGCAGAGTCCAGTTTGGGGACCATAGGACTGCCTGTTTGGCTCTTCATGCTGTTCACCTTGCTGGTTACCTGGAGCCTGTTCTAAGACCAAAGATAGAGTAAGGAAAAGATCATAGAATCACAGAATCACAGAATGGTTTGGGTTGGAAGGGACCTCCAAAGGTCATCTGGTCCAAACCCCCTGCAGTCAGCAGGGACATCCTCCACGAGATCAGGTGCCCAGAGCCTTATCAAGCCTGACCTTGAATATTTCCAGGGATGGGGCCTCAGTTCCCTCCATGGGCAACCTGTTTCAGTGCACCCTCATGGTAAAGACCTCATTCTTAATATCCAATCTAAATCTGGGGAGAGAGAGGGGTTGGGGGGAAATGTAGCGGATGGGATCAAAGGATATTCTTTACAGTGCAAAACATCTGTACATTTAAGTATCAAAAAGGCTCTTTGCCTTCTAGTATATCTTTGTGTTCAGCACACTGAGGAAATAAAAGATGTTTGGGGTTGTTTGGTTTTCTGTAACTATTGGGTCCACAAATTCAGCAAGGGACCTGAGTCATTCCTTCCTACCTGTCCTTGGTAGCAAAACGTTTTCAGTTTCTATTACAACTTTAACAAGGTCCCATGTGTACCTTGCTCCCTTGCTACCTGCTGGCCATGGCACCAACAGCCCTGCTCTATGTAGAAGAGCTGGTCAGGCAATGTTAATGTACCCCTTTTGATTTGTTTACAACTTGTAGCAGTGGTGAGCTTGCTGCTGTTTAGAAACTGATGCTTTCTAATGGGCTTGAGTGTTTGTCATCTTCAGTAAATGTGCATAAGCATCACTGATGCCAGCATTATAACCCCTGGTGAGGGCAGTGCCACAGGGCAGAGTGAGGCCTGTGTGCTGGCTTGATACCTCCTGTGCCCTTAAAACAAATGCTTTGGCAACCTGAGGAGCTTGCTGGGGAATTCCTGTGATTTGGTATAGTGTTTAAAGGCTCATTCTTGGACTCAAATGATTAGCTGAGATTCTTGGCTTTTACATTTCTAGCCCAAGAGAGAAAATGGAAATGACTGCAGCCACATCTGTGAAAAGCTCCAAAACAAGTAGATCACCATTGTTATGTGGCTTCTCTTGTTGTTCTTAATCTGATGGACTCTTTGCCAGTCTTGTGGTATTTGGAGTCCCATATTCTTGCTTTGAAACATGTGGGATTGGCAGCACTTGTCCATTCAAATCTCAGGTCCCTGCTGAGTGAGCCAGAGGAGGAGAGCAGCTTTTGAGGCAAGCCTGGGAGAAAGGGCTGGGCTGGGAGCTCGCGACAAAGCTACCAGATGGAGCGATGAGGAAACTCTTGCAGAAGGGAGAAACAGCAGGGAATGTGTTCCTTTTTTTCTGGGAATAGCTTTGCTCAGCTCAGGGAAGAAAAAAAAAAAGTTAAATAAAATAATATAGGGGCTTGAAGACACACAGTTTAATATTTTATGTCTCTATGCTTTTCCCCATAGTGCCATGGCATGGCAGGAAACCCCCCCTAGACAAGAGCAGGTGAATTGGGCAGTGAAAGCATTTCTCCAAATGGCCACAGCCTGGGCTGCCCAGCAGCTGTACACAGCGCTGCCAGGGAAGGCATTTCTTCCCATCTGGAAGAAATCAGATTGGAAAATACTTGAATTTAAAAAAATAAAAGGATAAAAATAGCAATACAAAGAAAGAGGAAGCTTTGTCTTTTGCACAACAAGTACAACCCATGTCCCATCCAGTTGTAGATCAGCTGGAAGGAGAGGGCCTGTTAACCCCAGATGGCTGTTGCAGGTATTTTGAAATGCCACCAATATCTGTGCCATTCCTCCTCTTTAGCACCTGCACAAGGGAGCAAAGAATAAGGTCCTCCATCTCTATCACCCCTGCAAAAAGATTTTACAGTATTTCCAAAGAGCATTGAGCAATGCACAACTCACAAAGCCAAAGGCAGGGCTAATCTCCAAGTTGCCTGCTGAGCACTGATTTTCTCCTCTTGTTTCCAGAGCTAAATTCAGTGAAGGGGTGTTACAAATGATGCAAAATCAATAATCAATATTAATTTTTATATCCAGGTAGAGACCATGAAAATTGTTTATTAACATTAAATCTCAACAGAAAACTTAGTTACAAGGTTTGAAATGCAGGGTTTGGAAATTTATACACACAGAGAACAGGCAAAACTGGAACACTCTAAGAGGTACCCAGCAAAAGCAAACATTATACGGGAAGAGAAGGTTTCTGCGGTCACTACACCGCTGGCAGTTCATTATCCTGCTCAGCCACTGGATGGACGCAGGAAGCTCCTTTCTGCTTATGGCAGAAGGCAATTAGTGATTACAAGAGGCTTGAAGTATTTACTCACAAAATATTATCGGACAGTACCCAAAGCACATGGAGGGGTTGCTGTGGTGGTCTCAAAGCCGTTAGAGGCTTTGGAGCTTTCCCAGGCTCTTTTCTCAGGCAGCTGAAGTCTGGCACAGTCTCTGACCTGGTTCCTCTTGACTCCCCATTCAGCATCAGCCTTGCAGAGGGGCAGGCAGGATGCAATGCCATGTGCAGGCTTGGCACAATGTCACACTGGCTATGCAGGCTGACTGCCTGCAGGCATTTAGAGGCTGTGCCTGGTCACAGAGTTCTACACAGCTCAGGATGCAATGAGGTAGCAAGCAAGCAGATACAATGGCAGAGAGCACCTTGTGCTACCTGCTCATCTCTTTTTATCAATACAGCTGGAGACTAATGGGCCTTTGGACATAGATTAGCCAAGGATGGCACTTTGCCAAGCTTGACCATATTAGGTGAAGCCATAGGCTTGCTTTACCCAAATTCAGGCAGAACACAGCCTTGCACAAGGCAACCTGTGTACCTTTTTTACCACAGGATGCAAACCAAGTCTGGGCAAGCCAGAGTCCTCAGACTCAGTGTCTCCTGGTTCTTTATCCTCTTTCCTGCCATTGCTCCTCCCCAAAACAGAAGGAGGGGGAGCAGGGGAACATGTCTGGGCAAGCCAGGACATGTATAAGCCTATTTTGGTCTATTTAGGCTACCACAACAAGGGGCTCCCTGAGAGGACATGTAGAAGAATGTGATTGTCCCTATAGGGGCAAAATGAAGTAGATTCCTCATAACATCTCCTGTCCTGGGTCTGCCTAGCACAGGGACTGAATTGAGGTGCTTAAGTCAGGACGATGTAACTGTTGGGACAATAATAAGATTCTGTATAATCAAGTGTGTCCTGCTTAGAGCCAGTCTGTGGCAAAGGCTGCCTTCCAGGATAATGTGAGCTCAGTTTAGGTGTCTGTGTTTATATTCATTTGGAACAGGCAACTCTGGTTGTTGAGCCACACTCAGTGTCAATAATGATTTGGAACAGGAGTAATTTTAAGTACTTATGGGGAAAGAAAGAAATCATTTGCATCTCTTACTAAATGGATATAACATATGTGTAAAAATAATGCAGAAAAGACAGAAATGTATGATAATTTTTAGTTTGGCTACAGTCTGAGGGAACCGAACATCATTATGGTGAAATTTCAATGGGAACAGTATATTAAACAGCTGTTCCTAAACATAGACTTTTAAAATATATATTTGCAGGATTTGTCTTCAAGAGTTTTAAAAGAGCTGGCTGTGAGGCTCTCCAAATTTTTCATGTCACTTTTCATTTGGTCTTGAAACTCCAAGGAAGAATACTCAATGCCATGGTAATAAGTTAAGAGTAAGACCTCATGACATAATGTAGAGCTCAGCAAAACTACTTGGAACTGACACGGACTGAGTAATATAAAAATTATGAAGGGAATGTGATTAATACCAGGCAACATGGGATGGTGTAAAAGGATCTTCTCAATCCTGTTACATAAAGTTCAGGTAATGTCTTTTAATGCACCTGATTTCATAGTGCCTGTTTTGGTTAACAAACCAGAGTGACACCACATTAACATAGCACACGAGGAAATAGCTGGTAGGTCTCCAGATGTCACTGTAAACAAGCTGTGTAATTGCAACCAAAAGGACAAACATAACCTGAGATGATGCTGAAGACAAAGAAAAGGGCTCACTTTACATCCATGTTGGAGATGTGCAAGAGCTATTACTGCAACCAACGGCGATGTGCAGCCTTGAAATCAAATGTTGAAAATTGTCAACTTCTGGAAAGAACTTAGAAGGACCAAAGGACTGGAAAACTCTTCACACATTAAGACTGATGTATCTAGAGAAGGCTGCAGGCCTGATCACAGTCTGGAAGCCCTTGTGCTGTGAGGAGGTGTTTATGATCAACAAACTCATAAAATTAATCACACAGTAATATTCAATGAAGAGTCAAATTTAGTCAAATTCAGTCTGGGTTTTGTGTACGTACGAAGGATCAAACCAAGGCAGTGCCCCACTTCCAACAATTGCTACTAGTTGCTGCTTATGAAACAGCAAAGATCTGGGTCTGTACATGCCTCTCTTCCTCCTCTGGGGGAGCCTCAAGAAATTCCTGAAATGTGGTAGTACCTTGGAGGCAAATCCACCCTACAGCTTCTCTCACACCTTGGGAGTCACCAAGGCGTGGTTTGTGCTGTGCCATGTAGCAAAGAATTCCCTGGCTGACCCACATGTTGTGTGAAGAAAGTGTCCTTTTCATAGAATCATAGAANGAGGTTATTTTAAACCTAGCTGCACTTCTTGTGGGGCTTGTGCTGGAAACCAACAGTAACAAAAGGAATTAAGCTGTGGAGCAGCTGATTTGGGTACTCCACAGCACTAGCTACACCGGTCACGTTTAAAAAAATCTTTGGTCCTCTTCATCCAACCTCTCAGGGATTCATTCAGAGTCTTCCATTGCATAAGTAATCAGACTACATGGCATAAGTGACATGCTGTGGCTTCAAAATAGAGACGATGTAGCCACCAATCTGCCACAGAAGTAAGCTTGTGTCAAGGTTTGGAGGTTTGTGATTGATTGGAGGATGTCAGATGCAGGAAAATCCTCCTCTGTGCAGAATTAGCCACAAGTGGGAGATTTGTGCCAAGTCATAACTTCTGGTTTCCTGATGCACACAAGGTGATGTTCATGTGCAGCAGATGCTTGCACATCTGATTCGTTTCGCTCCCTCACAGGTGAGTTGGCTTCTGCAGGCGCAACTGGCCACAGCCCAGCAGGGAACATAGCTTAGAAGGGGCACACCGGTGGCATTTGCAATGCCAATCCATGTCCCTGGGCCTGCTCAACTGCTACATGGCAGGACAAGCAGGTCATAGACTGGGCTGAGCTGCCCTTCCAGCACCTGGCTGGGAGGGAGGCTCTAAGTGCTGCATATGTGTGATATGCAATCTTGGCTCCTGCTGTCACCTGGGACAGAACAGACCTTTCCAGAAGGAATAGATACCACTGCTGTAGGTGTCTTAGAAAGGTGGGAAAGGGGCCTGATGATGGTGGCTATCACTCCTCATTGTCTCTGCAGTGAGCTAGGATGAGCCATGCCCTCTAAGGAAGAAAAGTTCTTGGTCTCCTCTGCCTCTGCTCACCTAGACAAGTTTTGTCTTGTCTGAGGTGTCTAGTGGTTCTGTGAAGAAGCAGCAAAATCTTCTTTCTTGCTCGGTGGTGCTGTCTGTTGTCTGTTTCCTGCTCCAATACTTACCTTACAGTGAGCACCGATTTCAGCTTACCAGATGATCTTTGAAGGGATGGAAAGACCATCAATGGCTTCATATAGACAAAAACATCTTTTGGGTCATAGGCATCTCTTAAGGTCTTTAGCAAATTCATGCAAGTCCTCTTAAAATTTCTTTTCCAAGCATTTTTGCTGGTAGAGAACTGGATTGTTAAGCTGGTATTTGAATGGCACCACACATTGATGTGCTCAGGTTTGTTCTAACACTTTTGTTTTCTCCTTTCCAGGTGGTTCACCAGCTGTGAGTATGAGCTCCAGCAACATGTCCTTATCCAACCCTATTTCAACTCACAGTATCATGCCCCAGAGCTCCAGCCTCATGTCCACCTCTGCTGGAACCCGAATGCCTTCTACTCCTGCCACTCGGAATATGAGCTGCTACGGGAACCTTCCCTGCAGCCAGCCAAGTACGTACAATGTCCCTTCAGGAATGAGCCAAATGCAGCCACACAGAAACCAAAATCAAGTCCTGCCCAGTCAGAGTAACCCCCTGATGTCTCGACAGCAAACCATGACACAAGGAAACACTGCAGCGGCTTTTGGGACGGGATCAGTGGTCACCTCGCAGCAAGTAAGGCCAGGCTTGAACCACGGAGCCACAGGTGTCCCTGCACAAAGGCCAGCCAATGTGATGATCACAGCCACTGCCACAGCTCAGAACTGGGCCCCACAAGAAGCTGCAGTGAAGCAGCAGGACACACTGAAAGCCGCAGGGGTCCGCTTCCCCGCTGGCACTCCGTATCCCAACCAGCCTTTGCAACGCAGTGTAGGCAACCAGCATTTTCCTCAGCGTCCAGTGGCACCTCCTAATCAGTTAACGACAGGAGTCCAAATGAGGCCTCCTCTAAACCAGATGAACCAGACTCTAAATGGACAATCTGCTGGCTCACTGCGAGGTCTCAGCATAAGACCTAACCAGCTCAGAGGACAGACTGTGCCTACCTTGAATCAGCCAGGAACAAGTATGACACCTCCATCATCTCTGCCATCAACCAGTTTCACATCTACCAACCAAAACTCTCGAGTTTACCAAGGAAGTGACCATGGTAATGACCTAGCATTTGACTTTCTGAACCAGCAAGGTGACAGTATAGGACCTGCACTCAACAGTGACTCAGACTTTATAGATTCTTTACTGAAAACAGAACCTGGTAATGATGACTGGATGAAAGACATCAACCTCGATGAAATTTTGGGGAACCACTCATAAGTGACAGTGAACCAAATGAAGAAGCAGCAAGGACATTAGATTTCTCTTTAGATGCCAGCAACCTGCTTTTGATACACTCCAGTAACTGGGCTGTCCTTTAAAATACCGTGTAGGGTGACCGCCCCATTTGAAGAGTTGCTCTAGAGACAAAACTGAAGTCCCCCCTTACGAAAAGGTAGGATAAGCCAGCCACAAAGAAGTGAGAACGAGTGAAGGGTCTGTTCCCCACACCAGTGGCCAAGGCATTGCAAACCTACCAGATCTTCTCATGAGGGCTGCGTGGAAAAGGCTGCTTAGCTTCCCACGCACACCAGCACTGGACTGTGCTAGGGGTTGTGGAACCTAACTTCTCTGAGTGCAAGTAAGAGCCCAAGTGATTCAGAGCTCTTCGGTCGTCATGTTTGCAGTCCTTAACTTCCTTGGGACTACTCAGCCCTGACAGCATCAGGCACTGTGTAAATCTCATTGCATTACAAAAACTGTTTACTTCTAAAGAGTACAAAGCTCACATTTGCTTTCCCAATGATTTTGTTTTAAATCCTCCATGTTCGTAGCACACAAAGGGTAAGTGATCTCCTCAAACGGAAGAAAGAAACATATCAAGTTACTCAGTGTGTTCTAGCATTCGAATTCTCCCTGTCAGCAGTGTTTGCAGTGACTATCACAGGACACTACTGTCCTGCCAGCAGCACAATCATTTTGGGCATTGCGGGAAACATGAGATGAGCTACACCAAAGCTCAGGATCCTCATCTTGCCACCTTGCCCTACCCCAGTGACTTAACAGACAACTTAAGTGAGAAGGGTGCTTACAATTTGACCCTCACCAACCACTTTCTCAGTCCAGCTTAGAGGAGGTCAAATGCATGAAGTGGCTCAGCTAAGCCACTATCCCCATTTTCATCTTAACCCACAGTGAGTGTTGGATAGTTGAGCCCAGTCCTTTTCTATCAAACAGGTTTACACCAGCAGAAATGCCAACATCACTGTTTGAGAAGAGGCTACCATTTGGATTGCACAGCATTTTGGCTCCATCCTGCTTTCCTTTGCCATATGGGGGAAGTTGAAAGAAGTCCAGGGATGGTCCAGATCCCCCAAGCCTCCAGGCACAGTGCAAGAGTCTCTGCCCCTGAAACTAGCGCACAGATCAGTTACAACCATCTGCGTTACTCACAGTAGGAAGCGCCACACACCCACATACGTGCTTGTAAGTGAAATAGTTTCGGACAGTTTTGAATATAATATTTGTTCTGGCCTTGGAGATGGCCCAGCTAACATTGCCCTCTACAATCTCTGTGCATCACTAGGGAATGAACCTGTGGCAAGCACTGTTCCCACAGTTTGCAGCCACCCTGCCTTGGAGACTAAAAGCCATAAGGATACATAGTTGTTCCACACTGCTTGACCTTGGTGCTTGGGAATAGTCTTGACTACATTAAGTTTTCTTTTATAGACTTGCTCGGTGAGGGCATCAGAAGGAAGCACTGCCACTAAAGCAGCTCTGCAGTGAGTCAGGCAGGATTCAGAGAAGGGAACATATCTTGTAACTCAAATCAAAATGCTGTTCTTTAAAGTGATGTGGTGTGACATGTTTCACAGCCTCCTCTGAATTAGCTAAACCTAGACGTGGCAAAAGAATACAATGCCTACGTTCACATGCCTGGGTGCCAAGAGGCATTACCCTGCCCCATGCAAGAGCTTTTATTCATCCCTGTTAATGGCACTGGGATGAGTAGACTACTTGACAATAGCCTCTGCACTTCTCTGACCTATTTCTCGAGAGAGTTTTTAATAAGGTTTTTCCAGTCGTTTCACTCTGTCATTTCATGTGGGCACAATGTTTCGTGATGCTTAAAGAAGCATCGTCACAAAAACGAGCACCGGCACCTCCAGGAAAGATGTGATGTGGGCACTTAGCTAGATATGCCAGTTGAGGTGGGATGATCCATGATACTGCTCATTCCCAGACATTTTTCACAAGAGAATTGAGAAAGCCTGCTGAAGAGTTCCTTCTGCTGCCCTAGCTAGTGGCATTTGCTCACCCCTGCATTCTGTAATGTGGTGGCTCAGCTGCCCACAAAGCTTCTTCTTCCAGTTTTGGCTGGGGTAGCTGCAGTCCCTTGGATACGCCAGTACAATTTTTTCCAAGTCTTTAAAGAGCTTTTCAGCCCAGGTCATCCCTTTTGTGTTTGGAAAGACAGAATTGCAGCCTAATGAGGGAGTCCCCTATAAATCGTGCAAAATTAGAGTGAAATAGTAGCTGTCTAACTTTAAAGTGGATAGAAGGCTCATCTGTCTCACACACAGGCACAAAATTCAGCCACGAGCAGGTCAGCAGATGACTGTGATGCCACTAAGGCTGAGGCTGAGTTAATATCATGATGACCACTTGGCACTAATAAACCACTGAAAAAGCCACCCCTGGTTTCTATTTTAAGACCAAATTGTTTTCCAAATCCTCAAGTGATGTTAAAAAAAATAATAAATAGTGAGCCGAGAAGCTGGTCCCAAGACTTCAGGATATCATCCAATGGTAGATTCAGTGTTGAGCATTCTCCCATCAGTCTCAGCCTGAAACGAAGAAGTTGTTGGGCTGAGAGTGTCATCCCCAGGATCAAAATTGCATTCTTAAGTAAATTCAACAAAGGTAGAGGCCATTTGCAGCCCTGTAAAGATGTGCCTGATGCATTCGAAACGTGAGCCTGTGAAAGACTCTTGCAACCAAAACTTGAATCCAGTATCATTTCATCTGAACACTTCTATCAGAATGGAGCTAGTGTCTTTTTCCTCTTTCTTTGCAATGGCTAAGTGCACTACCTTAATAGTCTATTTTTCATCCTTGACCAGGCACTCTTCACAGTATTGGGTTGTAAATATAAAGAATTCTTTGTTTTGTAAACTTTTGTATTTAAAAAAAAAAAAAGAAAAAGAAAAAAAAAAGTCGAAAAATAAATAAAAATTTAAAAAACCACAACCAAAAAGTAATAATATTTTGGTAGGAATAATAAAAATCATATTATTTGGGTTATATTTATACATATGTGAAATAAATACGCTATCCAAAAGTTGTATTTTATAAAAAAAAAAAAAACAAAAAAACAAAAACAAATCAATGGTTACCTTTTGTATTCTATATACAAAGTTTTGTATGATATGATTGTTTATTTTTATCTGCAGACTTCACCTTTGGATTTTGGGGGAGGGCAGAATGGGATCGTGGTGAAATAGCTGGGTCTGACCCCAAGCTCACTGAAACCAATGGAGTCTTTCCATTGCCTTCACAGGGCTTTGAACAAAGCCTTTAAATTACCTTCAGATATGTCTGACATCTGAAGCTTTCTGGAAACCTCAGTACAAAAACATTCCAGGTTTCAATATATATATATTTTTTTTTTTTCCCTGAAAAAGGCTTTTCTTATTCTTATTCTTGTTATTATTATTGTAACCCTTGGGAAGCAGGTGGGACCTATGTAATTGTCATGTCCTCGTTGCATGTATGTCTGCTTTATATTTTCCCCATATTATAAACCAGTGTTTCTCTATACAGACTGAAAGGAAAGTTGCTGTACAGAAATGTTTGTGTTTATGCATTTTTACATGTGGCTGTATATACCTCCCAGTACTATGCAGTGACACTTATTTGACTCCATTTATTTTTCACCTAAACATGACTAGTAATGTTTTTCAGTAGCTATCAAAACTCTGCAAAGTAAATCAATCAAAATTATCCCAAGTGTCTCTTTTTTGTAAAAGGAAGTTTTATAATGAATGTCTGTTTAGTCAACTGCTCATTCATCTGAGTAAATTAAAATTACAGTGATAATTTCAGAGCCAGGGTGGGAGGGGGGTGTGAGAAAAATGTGCATCTGGCAGATTCTGGGAGCTCAGCCTGCCTCTTTGCAAGAGAACTATAATGGTTCCCTACTGACTGAAGCTGTGGTTTCTTTACTAGCAAGGGTTGACAAATAACATGTGGTAGTTTAGCTCCTGGTGAATGTGCTGTTGTAGTCTCGAGGCACAGTAATTTGCTCTGGGATCCCACTGAAGTTAAAATAGAGAGATGGATACCCCATGACTAGCTACCCCAAGAGGGCTGGCCAGGTCCCATGCCCTGCCCTGGATCTGGCAGGATATATGCCCCTATCCCCCCTACTATCAGAGACCCCCAACGAGATGCCAGAAATCAGGCCATGGGCTTCTCCTCTTTCCCTCACATCACTCTTCGGCCTAAAGAAATTCCAGCATGCACCAGATCCTGTTGGGCTGCAGATTGTTTCACACAAGTATTCAGCCCTGTCAGGCTACTTTTAGCAGGCTGGCCCCAAAGAAGTGATGTCCCATTCGTGGAGAGGCTTTCTCATTAGCCAAGCTCCATCTCTAAGTGGGTGGATCTTCCTATCTCATGAAGTAATTGGCAAGGGGTGGTGGAGGGAGCACTTGAAAGGGACAAATGTCAATACAGTGCTGCCCGTGCTTGAAGGCTTGCACTGTACTATTTTTGGATGTAGCAAACAACAACAAAAGGCTCCCCACACCTTAACTGCTGCTCTGCTGATGATGATGCTCAGGGACCACCTGAAGGATGAAGCATATCTGTACTTTTAGTCCTTTTCTGCTCACCTTCCCCTATGGGTTAACAAGGGAGATGCCCTCCTTCCACCTTTTTCCCCAGCTCTGCTGGCTGCTGCCCTCATTTTTTTGCCAGAGCTGTTTAGTCCTTCCATTAGAGCTGACTCCCTGCTTATTTCTTTGACATCTGGAGGCTGCAGAGACAGGGATGACAGAGGTATGCTGGCATGTGCCCTGTGCCACATCACCCCACTTGTGCCCTCTCTTCCCTGTCCTGCCTGTAGCTGCTGAAGCAAGGAGGTGACCAGGAGGCTCTCTCCTCATTTCAGCAGCTCCAGCACAGGTGGCAGACAATGCTCTCCTGGCAATTGAGGGTGGAAAATAGTGCACAGTCCCACTCATCAGAGAGGATGTGTGAAATAGGTTGAGAATCATCAAGTCATGGAATTTTTGATTGGAAGAGACCACTAAGATCATTGAGTCGAACCACTGACCTGACACCACCATGACCATGTCCCAAAGTGAAGAATCATAGAATCATAGAATGGTAAGGTTGGAAGGGACCTCAAAGATCATCTAGTTCCAACCCCCTGCCATAGGCAGGGACACCTCCCACTAGTACAGCTCACTCAAGGCCTCCTTCAACCTGGCCTTCAACACCTCCAGAGAAGGAGCAGCCACAACCTCCCTGGGCAACCTGTGCCAGTGTCTCAACACCCTCACTGCAAAGAACTTCTTCCTAATACCCAGTTTCAGTTTCCCCTCTGCCAGTTTAAACCCACTGCCCCTTGTCCTGTCATTGCAAGACCTTGTCAATAGTCCTTCCCCAGCCTTCCTGTAGGACCCCTTCAGATACTGGAAGGCTACTCTAAGGTCTCCTGGAAGCCTTCTTTTCTCCAGGCTGCAGAGCCCCAACTCTCTCAGCCTGTCCTCATAGCAGAGCTTCTGCAGCCCTCTGAGTATCTTTGTGGCCTCCTCTGGGCCCACTCCAACAGTTCCATGTCCTTACTGTACTGGGGGCTCCAGAACTGTACACAGAAACTCATGCCCAAAAGATGCCTCTGTCTATCCCAGCTGGAAAGACAGAGCAGTTCAGTTGGGGGATCCTCAAGTAAGGTTGCTACCCAGCTGAAGAAGCTACATCTATACTTGTGAACTGAAAACCAGCCAGGGACCCCTCCCAGGTCTGGTGCATGGTTTTCTGTGCCATCAGGCTGCAAGGGTCTGTGGTAGAGTGGGGGTACAATGACCACCCTCCCAAACAGTTCACACAACCAAGAGCCATTCCCCCTTTAGATGAAGAATAAAAGGGTTTAACAATGTGGACATGAGTCATCCCATTCCATGTCACCAGAAAATGTCCCCAGACCTGTCTCCTATGCCCAGGGAGATGCAGTTGCCGAGACTGCATAGGAGGGCTGGAGACAGGGCTGGCAGTTGGCATTTTCCCTACCCAGCCAGATGCAGCCCAGCAGAAGCTGCCCCAGGTCCAGGCTAGGTCTGACCTTTCCCACTGCATCCGAATCACTTGGCGGGAAGCACTGCTAAGCTCAGAGAGGCAGCACAGCCAAGAGCGCTGCTCCCTCCCATGGCAGCACAGAGGTCCGGCAGCTGCAAGAACCAGGAGTGACATCGAAAGGATCCTCTGCAGTAAAAGGACAGACCACGCTAACAGCTTTTGTCACAACCATTTTGAATTCTGTGTCATGCAGACCCCTTTGACAGAGGAGCCCCTTTAAGAGGGTTCCAAATCACATCCCAAGTATCCATTTAAGCAAAACGCAACATTTTCTTTCTTTCTTTTTTTTTTTAATTTATTTCTAGTTCACAAATTTGTGATAGAATGGCTTAGCCACGTGCTGCTGTCTTACTGGAGGAGTGAGTCAACGAAATACAAATCCGTACGCTACAGAACAGGTCAGGAAAGCTGCTAAAAGCAAGTGACCGCAGTTGGTGGTGAGCACACGTTGATGTTTGTGTCGCTGCTGCCTGGGTGTGAAGGTTAGATGAGCTCCAGTTATCCTCAGGACGTGCAACAGCAGAGTCAGTCCATGTCTCTTGCAGCAGCACAGTTAACGCCTCCCTTGCTGTGCTGGCATATACCTGGTGTGCAGCTCTCTCTCCCCAGACATAGAATCATAGAATCATAGAATGGTAAGGTTGGAAGGGACCTCAAGGATCATCTAGTTCCAACCCCCTGCCATAGGCAGGGAAACCTCCCACTAGTAGAGGTTACTCAAGGCCTCGTCCAACCTGGGCTTGAACACCTCCAGGGAGGGAGCATCCATGTTGTGCGTGGCTTGAGAGAACAAAGATGCCCTACCAATGTGATTTTTTGAGAGCTGCCTGTGATGTTTTCAACTCAGGCTGACTGGTGTGCCTTGTTCTATAGGACACTGTTGCTCTGGTTTAGCCTTCATGCCCAGGAATCAGTCATAGAATCAACCAGGTTG